>PVHP010043984.1:0-14243 GCA_004024765.1 Zapus hudsonius
AGGAGCTCAGGTGCTCAACTTCAGAGTGAATTTCTGATCGCTGTCTTCTCCTTCGACCTCAACATGAAGCTGGTGGTGGTCTTCATGCTTGCTGCCCTCCCCCTTTACTGCTATGCAGGTGAGTTCTGGGCAAGGGAGAATTGAGCATTGCCTGGTTTCCCCAGGGAAGAATTCCCAATCCAGGTCAACCCTCATACCAAGTGTCTGGTTGAAAGCTCTAAATGTCTCCATTGCTCAGATAATAAAAGAGGATTGCTGGTGTAGGTTTGTTTCTTGTTGGAGCTGAATGCAGTATGTCATTATCACACTGGGGCCCCTACTATGATCACAGCTTCTATGAAATCCATGACAATTTAGAAGATTACTTATTAGAATTATTTATTTATCCATGGAGAAAGGCAAATATATATTTTGTGTCCTTATGACCTTAGACACACATGGGTGTCCTAGATGATACACACATTTGTCTGCTTAATGTGGAAGGAGAGAAGCTTCTGGGAGGCACATCTCAAACTGAAACATGGGACCCAGAGTAAACTATTTGGGGGCAACAGAGCAGACATTTAAAGTAAAGGTTACAGAACTTTCAGGTAGTTTCTTAACTCCTCAAAACTGTGTTAACTGCTGACAGGCAGGGCAACTTGTACTCTTAGAGTAATTTTCTAATAATAAAGGCTGAAAAGCCCTGCCACCCAGAATGTGGTCAGTACCCGAATGTCACATGTGTAACATGGTTTGTACTACTTTACTTACTCAAGAAGCTGGCACAAGACTCACAAATCACAGTTTCATATGTAAGAGGAGGTGAATGTGACATTGGCCATGAAAGTAGAAAGGTGCTCATGATGAGGGAAGAGCACGAACAGAGCAAAGAAGGGGAAGAGCAAATGTGAAAAAGTGGAAAGGTGGATATGGATGGGGGGACGGATATGAGGTGGGGCAGGGGATTGGTGGCAATAAGGGGAGGGGAGTTTTCAAAAACAATGTGTTTGAAAAATGCCCTTAGTCAATCATATAAGGTGTTTGCATGTTTAAAAAATAAAAATATAAAATAAAATATAAATAAATATAAAATAAAATTGGTACAGGTTAACAAAAAAGAGAAGTGCTAGGATAATCTGACCAAAAATTAAAGAAGTAAAATGGGAATCCCAGTCCAGAGCTCTTTCCCCTCCACAGGTTGCAGGTGACATCACTACAGGTAAAAGAATTTCTGTTTCATGTTGCTTGTTGATGCACCAAGCTAATGGCGGACATTCTGGACTTAGTATCTACAGGATACTAGAAAAGACATCTGATGTTTAAAAACTTGATATTGACATGATCACGATTAGAACAACTAAACAAATAGCATTCGATATGCCCACCAAGCCAGAGCATTTCACTTCCTCAGTGTCCTTGCTTACCAGGATTGCTCGGGTTTGCCTGCTGTAAATGTTGTGTTACAGACAGCATTTGCAGGGCTTAGGGAGAACCTCAAAGCCTGAGTTTTTCTTCTAGAATTAAGAAAGCTGGGCAATGTCTCCTGTCTTTCTGAAACTTTGTATCCACTGCAGCCAAGGAGGTAGATGACTGTCAAAATAGGTAATCCACACAGAGTTCAAATCTGCAGTGAGGAATCTATGTCTCTTCAGGTACTTCTGGCTGTGTACTTCTGGATAATGTGATTGATCAGACAATTCATTCAACCATAAGTGTGAGTAAATACCTGGAAATGCTTAAACTTTACGCCCCTGACGCATTCTCAAAAACGGCTATGGGACAATTGAAACAGTGCCACCTAAACCAGTCAAATGAAACTCTGGCCAACTATGAAGTGATGATGGTAATTTTTCTTTGTTCTTTTGTTCATTAACCAGGCTTTGGGTTGGGGACTGTAAATGTCAGAGCAGAAGTGTTGTTGTGGTGGTGAAAAATAATAATTAATTGTGAAGTGAGTCTAATGACATTTTCTCTATGAAAGGCATCCAAGTGCCCAAGCCTGACTTTCCATCTCATTTTAGGATCTTTAGTCAATAATAAAGGAGGGGTTAGGGAAATGGCTCAGCAGTTAAAGCCATTATGTTAAAGGCTCTTGCTTGTAAAACCTGCTAGTGTGGCTCTGTTCCCTAACGCCCATATAAAGATAAAGGCTAAAAGAGGTACATACACCTAGAGTTCATTTGCAATGCCAAGAGGCCCTGGCACCCACACAGAAACAAATAAAATATTTTTTAAAATAATAATATTTATTTGGCCTGGTGGTGCACCCTGTACTTGGGAGACAGAGTTGGGAGGATTGCTATGAGCTCAAGGCTACCCTAAGACTACACAGAGAATTCCAAGTCAGCGTAGGCTAGAGCAAGGCCCTCCCACATAAAATTTTAAAAAATAGTAAATGAGACCAGCAAAAGTATGCAAAGCAGCCCTGAGAGGACTTTCTTATCCTTCAGTTGCAAAGGACATTGAGACACTAAGACCAGACACACACACAGACAAAACACAAGACCAGGCCTTCTTGCCCACAGTAAAGACCTCACAGTTTTAATTGGCACAAATATATACTGGATGGTCATGAATCCCTCTTGTGGCAGTGACCAAAAAAGACAGTTTCTTTCACAACACATGTGCATTCTAATTAAAGTAGACTTGGGGACGGGAGTTGGGTGAGGTGGTACATATCAGTAATATTAGCACTTGTGAGTCAGGGGTAGGAAGATCACCATGAGTTCAAGGCCAGCTTGGGACTACAACATGAGTACCAGGTCTTCCTGAGCTAGAGTGAGACACTACCACAAAAATATAAAATTTAATAAAATAAAATAAACCCAAAAGACTTGGGGGAAGGGTTATAGAAAATTCTTTTTGAGAAATATTCAGAGTATCTCATTTAATGAATTCAAAATCTACTTCTAAGCAACCAAGCTTTTTGAGGGCACAGGTTTGCTTATCTTAGACTCTTTCATTTTGTACCCATGAAGTACTTGAAGTAGATCACAGTTTTAAGAACAATGTGCATGATGGATTTAATAACATTAATCAATGGACTAACAAGTAGTAATTTTTTCCAAGTGTAAATATATGCTCTCTAGGATTTAGTTAAGATTCTAATATTCTCCTTTAACAATTTCATGGTGGAAAAAGTAGAATATGCCCAAAGGCCTAATGATAAGTTGAATATCATTACACAAGTATAATGGAGTTCTATTTGTTTCAAATCCAAGTTTTAATAATTATTCACAGTTTTATCATTCAGATTTCATAGAATTAAAAAGAATTGATGGAGGCCCACAATGTGTTGTTTTAGTACATGTAGGAATCTAAAAAGCTCTCTCTCATTTACCTGAGGAGAGATTTGATTGATGCTTTTTGAAAGAGTGATATTAGAACATTTCAAGTTGGCATGTTTTCAACTAACTTATAGAATGGTTATTGGATAAATTATTTCAAATAAACAGAAAATTGTGGGTAAATGTAACTAATATCTTTAGAAGAAAAATCCAGAAATAGTGGCATTCTTCAGCAGCAAACAATATCTCAAGTATAGTAGACTTCATAAGCATATAATCAGATTTCTTTTGAGGCAGGGTCACAGTAGACCAGGCTGACTTAGAACTAAATCTGTTGCACAGGCTTACCTCAAACTCATAGTCATTCCCTTCCCTTAGCTTCCTAAGTGTTGGAATTACTGGTGTGAGCCATCATACCTGGCTCGTAATATGATTTTACTTTCAAGATATTTTTTCTGGTATGTTAAATGACAATTGAAAATGTGTAAAAATAAAAAAAGAACTTTTGGCTTTTTAGTTTTTAACTTTGAAAACAGAGTATAATTTTGTTATTTATTCATATTTGTTTTCCAGGATGCAATATATAACAGTCCCGGGTGTGCAAACTAGTTAATTTCCTCAAGACCTTTGGCTCATTGAACTACTGAGTACGCTCATGGACCAGCAGCTGATACCACAAATCATACCTTTTCTCTCATCTCTTTTTCCCACCTGTAAAGTACAAGACAATTCTTGAAACCTTTAATGCTTTTATTTCCATTAAACTAACTGCAAATATTTGTTAGATTGGAAATGACCACCATGAGAGACCACTCTGAAAAGGATGGTTTTATTCAGAGGAAACAGACCCCAAGCTTCAGGCTATCTCCCAATTGGGAAAGAGCACATTGGAAACTCAGATCAGGAATTTAAGGGGAATGACCAGGTTGGGGGAAGGGCCCATGTGGACATGTAGCTCTCAGTATGGGGAAGGACAGTCCCTTAGGCCAGACAGAGACACAGTAGTAGGGGGGTTTACAATACAGGTTTTATGTGTAGCTCCTGTTGACACTTGAAGCTAGGCCACATTGTTTTCGGGGATGGGAATCCAGGTGTTGCTTGAGTTTTGACCTAACATCCCAGCCTTTTGTAATGGAATATGGGTAAAGTCTCTCAGTGTGGATTTTTCCTGCTGACAGTTGTGAGAAGGTGCCCAGGGGTGCCTGGAGATGACCGCTTCAGGGTCAGGGGATGGAGTCAGGCTCAAACGTGGGACAGGCTGGTAAGAAGTAGTCATTAATAGTTGATTAAATTTTTTGTGAGTAAGGCGGTTGTTGTAGTCAGCCACATGCCACTGGGATGAATCTTCAAACCAGGCAAAATTTGGTGGAAGGAAGTATTTATTTGAAACTACAGATTAAGGGGAAGTTCCGTAACAGCAAAAGAGGCTGGCCCTCTTTCACAGGTCTGAGCAGAGAAAGAAACCCATCACCTACACCACACACACAATAGCAAACAGGCAGGAGGGCCAGGGGGCGCACCAAGGAGAGAAATTCTTCCCCGTTATATAGGCTTAGGGTGGGGTCTTGCAATCCTATCCCAGACTTAATGACTTCCTGAGTTTCTGGAATTTCCTTCCTGCACTGCCCACACAGGAAAGGATGTTTACTTCTAGCTCCTTTGAGTTTCTTTACATCTTGCCCCTTGCTGAGAGGCTGCCTTCCTGTAAACATCCTCAGAGACCCACCCAAGATTATTTGAAAGGTCAAGTTGACAACAAAACTTAACCATCACTGTGGTGTACCTGGTTTTGGACATATTTAAGGAGACAAGGGGCCAGGAGGAGTATTAAACTTATCCCTGTTAGTGGGTCCCAATAGTGGTGAAAGCCAAGGCCATATGGACCCCAGGGCACACCAAGGGCTCAAGGAGGGTGTTGCATTTACCTGAAGCTGTTTAGCCAGATCTTTGAGTTTTTTTTTTTAATTTCAAGCTCTATTTTAACTGACTGATTTACATAGTACCAGAACTCCTCATTTAGAGAAAGACACATTCCGCCCTTGTCAGCCATTAACAAATCCAGTGCCCAGTAGGACAACAGACGCTGAAGAGGTGAGCTGTTCTTAAAGTAATGATACAGCCTCTATGGAGCCTTGGAAAGCCATTCTTAGCTCTGTAGAGAGCTTTTTCAAAGGAGAGAAGGCTATAGCCTAGCCCTTATGCAGGCAGCCTGGTGGCAGCTATGGAAGCCATTAGGCTAACCCTACTGTGAAGTGCATAGGAAACAAGCAGTGTGATTGATAATATTAAGTTGATTCAAGAGGGAGAGAGGAGTTAAGAAAAGATATCCATGGAATGGGGAAGAGAGAGGGCTCGCTTAGATTAGTTTGCAGCAGCTTGTGAGCTTGTTTGGTATCTATAGAAAACAGTCTGTGAAGTGAGCATTTTAAGATTTTTATATATTGTCCTTATATTCAAGGAGAGAGAAAACTAACAGAGAAAGATTTGAAAGTAACCACATAATAGAGCTAGATGTTAGAAGGGCAGGGTCCAACATGTAACAGTCTTAATCTTACACTTTTGGTTTTACAATTTCTCTCTGAGTGTTTAAGCCCTAGTAGGAAGCCAAAATTTAAATAAGTGTATGTCTGTTTTTTTAGGGGTCACTCCTAGCATTTCAAGAAGGATGTTAAGGACCTGGGAGGAGCACTGTGGCTTCTCCAGCATTGGTATTGACAGTCAGGATGAATTCAGGCCATGGTGATCTTGCCCTTCTCTTTTTCTGGGAAGCCTGAGTTGTGATGTTCCTGTTTAGACTGTACACTGATTTTGTTTCTATGTATTCTTGTCTTCCTGGTTCAGAAAGGCAGGTGGCACTCAGAGAGTCAGTGTAAAACACATTAGGGTTGTCCCTTCATCTCCTGTGGCCTTGTGACATGGGAGAAGGGGCAAAAATATTTGCCTATTTTACTCCATGACTCCAATTGAATTTGGCTTCTACATAAGTAGTTCAAACACTCAGAGGATAATTATATCCACCTATAACTGACTAGTAAGCATGTCTGGTTGAAGCATGTCTAATAGGATAAATATATACACCTATAACTGATTAGTAAGCATGTCTAGAAGAATGGAATAACTTAAATTCATTTTGTTTAACATTTAAGTTTGTTTGTCTTTGAATAATGCAGGCCACCACTGAAGTACAAAAGTAGATTTAAATGTCTCATGACTGCAAATACAGATAGAACAAATTATCAGTTCTGAAAATACTCTTTTTGTAATAAAATCTAAATAAATTGAGCTAACCTGGAAATCATGAGCAGACAAGACAGCATAAATCTTTACATCTATGTTAGAAAACATACCAATTACCCAGGTGAGGTTGGAAACACAACCACAGAGGTTGAAATCATTTTTCTCAGATGAAGATCATTGTCTGAGTTTGATGCTGTACCCTGTAGTAGGGGATATATCTTAAAGAGTTAGTTTATTTAGAGGTGATAGACCTGAAATATTAAACATAAGACAATTGTTTAAATAAAATCTAGATAGAGACTCTGTCATTACCCAAAATAGAGCAGAGTCTGGTCATTGTTGAATTAGAACAGCTGATTTCTAATATTTTGACAAAAAATATTTTGAAAGAGAACACTGTTTGACAATTAAAATGCTGATAGCTTAGTCTTGGATAACAATTAATCTGATATACAGTAGGAATCTTTGATTTACCATCTCCCAAGTGCTAGGATTAAAGGTAGTCACAGAGGTCATGTTTAGAACTGGAACCATAATGATCTACTCCAGAGGTATGATTTAAATTTCATTAGATCTCAGGCAATCATTGGCTCTGTTGGAATGAGAATTTACTGAACATGCACCCTGAACATCACAATTTGTCTTAGATATTAAAAATATAAAATAAAGTATCACATTTAAAATTTAAATGTATTTGGAGAGAGAGAAATAAAACAAGGGAAGGAGGAAAATGAGTGACACTATAGTTTGCCAGTATCTCTTGTCAAAATTAATGAACCTCAGACATATGTGTCACTGTCCATCTGGCTTTAGATTGGTACTAAGGATTTGAACCCTGGTCAGAAGGCTTTGCAAGCAACTGATTTAACTATTGAGTCTTCCTAGCCCTGAACATATGATTATTGTCCATAAGAAATTGTGAATATAGTACAAGAAATTGATTTAAATAGTTGGTTATAGAATACTATAGATTAGATCACCATGGAACCAGTTAGTCATCAGAGTAGAAGAGAAGCATCAGGAAGTTATTTAAGATGTTAGGTAGTCACAGCTGTTTCAAATAGAGCATCAAAACAAATTAAAACATTTTAGTTCTTACACAATGTAGGTCTAACATTTAGAGATGACATTTAGCAAAAGACATTTTTGTAAACCAATATAGAAGCATAAAAACAGGTTGAAGTCAGATATATATATATATATATATATATATATATATATATATATAGTGTATGTGTGCAATTAAATCATAAATAAGCAATGAACTTGAGACATAAAGGCTGAGAAAAATGAATAAAATCTCAATTAAAACAATATGGTTAAGAATAGAGTAGAACCTGGTCAAATTAAAACAGTTTGGTGTTGATATATGCCTTTAAACATACTTTGGGAAGAGAAAAATGTAATTAGATAAGTAATGTTTTATCTAGTCTTGAAAGAGAAGTATATAATCAACACATTGATAAAGAAATAGTTAATTTGGATGAACACCTTAAAAAGTCACTTTTGAGTAGCCACGCCATGTCCCTGGGGAACAAGTATTAGGGGTTTCAGCCATGATGCAGGTTGTGGACACGAGCTATGACCTCAATCCGAACTCCAGACACTTCCCAGAAACAGATCATTCTGACAGAAAGCAGCCATCGAGGGATAGCACGTGCTATCTAGTGAGTACTAGAGCCCAGATGGCAGGCTCCAATCCAGCATCAGAGCTGGCTGAGCTCTGCCCCCCCACGGCTCTATTCCCGAACCCACGAAACTCATGATCCCTTCCCGCACCCGAGAAACTCTGGCTCCTTTCCTGAGCCTGCAAAACTCTAGCTCTGTTCCACCACTCACCCTCCCTCCACCCCACCCGACCTCCCTCCACCCACCAACTGCTGCTCCCCACCCACCACCGACCCACCTGATCCCACAGGCTCTGACCCTACAACCATGAAACTCTGTCTCTCTTACCATGCTCGCAAAATTCTGGCTGGCTCCTTTGCCATGCCCATGAAACACCAGCTACGTTACCACCCTGCCAGGACCGCCCACCACCCCACTCACCCACTGAACCCTCCCCCCCAAGAAACTGTGGCTCCTTTCCCCACAGCCTTGAAACTCCACCCACCACCCAACAGAGACTCTGACCCTGTGCGTGCACCCAGAGCCCCCCAGACCTACCCACCTGCCACCCACCACCACCTATGGCTCTGTTCCCATGCCCACAGAACTCCAGTTTCACACCTTCCCCCCGGGCCCAGGCACTTCCACCTGCACCCGCAGATCTGCCCCCCAACCACTGCACTCCGCAGCCCTGACCCCACCAGCTGAAATCCATAGGCCCACCCCCCACCTGCTGAAATCCATGGCCCTACCTGCTGAGCCCGGGACCCCTGTGGCCCCACCTCCCACCCCGCTGAACTCCATGACCCCATCCTCTAAGCCCACAGAACCCCACCCCTCTGAGACCACAGAATCCCATGGCCATGCCCCCGGAGCCCACAGAGCCCTGCCCCTTTGCCCACAGAACAACAAGGCACTGCTTCCTGTACCCAGGGAATGCAGCGTTCCTGCCCCCCACCATTTGAAATCTGTGGCTCCACCCTCAGAGCCCATAGAACCCCGCACCCCAGCCCTCTGTAACCCATGGCCCTGATGCCTGAGCAAGAGGAGCCCTGCCCCTGAGCTTGTTAGGGGCATGGAAAAAGAGGGTATGCTCCCAACTCCTTTTATGAAGCTAGCATTGTGCTAATTCCCAAATCAAGCAAGGATGCAAAAAGAAAAGAAAACTACAGATCCATATCCCTGATGAACTTGGATGCAAAAATCCTAAAGTCCTAGTAAACTGAATGCAAAGCCACATCAAGACTATTATTCACCCTGAACAAGTCTGCTTCATCCCAGGGATGCAGGGATGGTTCAACATACACACGTCGATAAATATAATTCACCACATTAATAAACTCAATTGCAAAAACCACATGGTCATCTCAAAAGATGCTGAGAAGGCCTTAGACAAAATTCAACACCACTTCATGTTCAAAACCCTGGAAAGAATAGGCATAGATGGTCTATACCTCAACGTGATAAAAGCAATATACAGATCTCCTAAAGCACAAATCATTCTCAATGGGGAACAGCTCAAGGAGTTCCTGCTTAATTCAGGATCAAGACAGGGGTGTCCACTCTCACCACTGCTCTTTAACATAGTGCTTTAAGTTCTAGCCCAAGAAATAAGGCAGGAGAATAGCATAAAAAGGATACAAATCAGAAAGGAAGAAATCAAGCTATCCCTCTTTGGAGATTGAAGAATCCATTTTATAAAGCAGACTCCATTTTGTAAAGCAGACTCCATTTTTAGACTTACTTCCCCCTCCCTAAAGAATGTCTGGTCACAAAGACCAGAAAGTAAAAAAAAAAAAGAGAGAGACACCATATAAGGAAGCATATGGCTGTCCTGGAATGTGGACTGGCCCTGGGATGTGGCTCCAAGGAAATAACCAATCAAGAGGCATACAGATACAGGAAAGGAGCCAATAGAAATACGACACACCCTGTGACCTGAGCTGTATTATAATTAGATAGCTTCTGTCTATAAATACCCTGCTCCTTTGTTCTTAGGGGCTCCATCTTGCCTAGAAATTCATCTGCCTGCTTTGGAGCCCGACTGCGCAGCTGAAGAATTAAAAAACGCCTCTTGCTTTTGCATCTGCTGGTGTGGTTATTGGAGTTTTGGGGTACGCTCTCCTGAGAGAGGCCTTGGGGGGTCTTTCATTTGGGGGCTCGTCCGGGATTTGAGTGACCCCCCCCCCACTCAAATAAACACCACCATCAGGAGGTAAGTCCGGCCGGCATTTAACTTTTTCTGTCTGTACCGTAAGGCTCTGTATTAGAATCTAGAGAGGGGTTGATGGACCCGGTAACTCTCTGATTCTCTGCCCTAGGGGACGCCTCATGGGACGTCTGGAGGAAGGAGGACGATGGGGCAGTCTTCCTCCCAGAAGGAGACTTAGGGATTCTTCCCGTGCCTCCTTCTGTCTATCTGGTTTGCCGCGCGGCTTCTGGCCCTAAGTGTCTGTCTGTGTCTTTGTGTCTGTGTGTCATATTTCGTGTTAATTGCGCCTGCGATGGGTCAGTCACAGAGTACACCCTTGAGTTTAACTATAGACCATTGGAAGGAGACACAAGAAAGGGCTCATAATTTATCAATGGTAGTCAAGAAAAAGAAATGGATTACTCTCTGTACCGCTGAATGGCCTTCTTTTAATGTGGGATGGCCAGAGGGAGGTACCTTTAATACATCTGTTATTTTGTAGGTTAAGAGAAAGATTTGGCAGACACACCCTGATCAAGTGCCTTACATTGCTACTTGGGAAGATTTAGTCACCAGCCCGCCTGCTTGGCTGGCTCCCTTTGTCTACCCAAATCCCTCCCCCTCTCCACCAAGTCCCTCTCCTTCTCCACCAGATCTCTCCCCCTCTCCACCCACCCTTACTCTACCCATACCCCCTCCTGCTCCTCCTACTTCTGACCCTCCCATTTCTGCCCCAGCTCCTACGACTACCTCTTCCCTCTACCCGGTGATTGATAAAACTAAACCTATTTTATCCACAGATAATGAGGAGCTATTTGATCTTATGACGTCCCAGCCACCCACTTATAGACCCCCTGCATCCTTCCCCTCCATCACTGCCCCTCCAGAGTCCCTCCCTGCTCCTTCCTCTAATTCTTATTCCTCCACCCCCTCTCAGGGACTTAACTCCTCTGAACTCAGCTCCCCTATCGCGTCACATCTCAGGGGAAAACGAGAAGATATTGATGCACCTACTTCTATACCCACTCTCCCCCTCAGAACCCAGATTGGCCCGGAGGGCCATACTATTCAATATTGGCCATTCTCTGCAGCGGACCTTTATAACTGGAAGGTCCAAAACCCCCCTTTTTCTAAGGATCCCCTTGCCTTAACCAGTATAATAGAGTCTATTCTGCTGACACATCAACCCACTTGGGATGATTGCCAGCAACTTTTACAGGCCCTCCTGACGTCAGAGGAAAGACAACGAGTCTTCCTGGAAGCTCACAAAAACGTTCCAGGGGATAATGGACAACCTACTCAATTAACCCCTGAGATTGATGCTGTTTTTCCCTTAACTTGTCCCAACTGGGACTAACACTCAGGAGGGAAGGGAATGATTCCGTGTCTATCGCCAGGTTCTCCTAGAGGGCCTCAGAGCAGCGGGCCGGAGGCCCACTAATTTGGCACAGGTGAGATCGATTACCCAGGGGGCAGATGAAAGTCCGGCAGCATTCCTAGAGAGGCTGAAAGAAGGCCACAGGATGTATACTCCCTTTGACCCTGAATCGCCCGAGAATCGGGGGAATATCTCTATGGCTTTCATATATCAGTCTGCGCAAGACATAAGAGCAAAGTTGCAAAGGATGGAGGGACTACAAGGTTTCACCCTACAGGACTTGTTGAGGGAAGCAGAGAAGGTATTTAATAAAAGAGAGATGCTAGAGGAAAGAGAAGAAAGACTTAGAAAGTTGCAGGAGGATAGAGAGAATGAAAGAAATAAACGAAGGAATAAAGAATTGACTAGAATACTGGCCACTGTAGTGCAGGAAGGTCAGAATAGAAAGGGAGAGATAGGATGCAGCCTCGTATTGAGCACAAACAATGTGCCTATTGTAAAGAAAAAGGCCACTGGGCAAAAGAGTGCCCAAATAAAAACACTTGTGCGTATTGTAAGGAAAAAGGACATCATCTCCGGGAGTGTACTAAGAGGCCGAGAGCGCCCCCTAGAGCCAAAGTTCTATCATTGGAGGATTAGGACCGTCAGGGCCAGGAGCCCCTACCTGAGCCCCGGATAACCTTGAGAGTTGGGGGGCACCCTGTTACTTTCTTAGTAGATACTGGAGCACAACATTCTGTCCTGACTGAAGCTGGAGGGCCTTTGAGTTCGAAAACAGCTTGGGTCCAAGTAGACACTGGTGGAAAACTTTACAAATGGACAACTGAGAGAAAAGTCCAGCTGGCCTCAGGTACCGTTACCCACTCCTTCCTGCTGGTGCCGGACTGCCCCTACCCTTTGTTGGGGAGGGATCTTCTGACCAAGGTAGGAGCTCAATTCCACCCTGGGGGCGCCACTGTCCGGGGAAATGAAGGAAAACCACTTCAAATATTAACTGTAAAATTAGAAGATGAATATCGACTGTTTCAAAAGACAGGGGCTAAATCGAGCCTAGACTCCCATTGGCTAAATAAATTTCCTGAATCATGGGCAGAGACCGGAGGAATGGGACTAGCCATACATCAGGTACCCATCGTGGTCACTTTAAAGCCCACTGCAGTACCGATATCAATCAAACAATATCCAATGTCTGCTGAGGCTAAAGAAGGAATAAGGCCACATATAAAGAGGCTTCTGGACCTTGGCATCTTACAACCTTGCCATTCAGCCTGGAATACTCCATTGCTACCAGTAAAAAAGCCAGGGACAGGGGATTACAGGCCAGTCCAGGACTTAAGAGAAGTAAATAAAAGAGTTGAAGAAATACATCCGACAGTGCCTAACCCCTACAATCTCCTCAGTACGTTACCCCCTACTCATACCTGGTACACTATCTTAGACTTAAAGGATGCCTTCTTTTGCTTAAGACTGAGTCCCATAAGTCAGCCTTACTTTGCCTTCAAATGGAAGGACCCGGAGCAGGGGCTGTCAGGACAACTGACTTGGACCCGTCTACCCCAAGGGTTCAAGAACAGCCCTACCTTATTTGATGAGGCTCTATACCAGGATTTAGCCCATTTTAGACAAAACCATCCCCATCTAACCTTGTTGCAGTATGTGGATGACTTGCTACTGGCCGCGCCAGATGAGGAAACTTGTCTTGAGGGTACCAAAGAACTGCTTAGGACACTAGGTACCCTGGGATACAGGGCCTCTGCGAAGAAGGCTCAGATCTGTAAGAAGGAAGTTTCTTATTTGGGATATATTCTGAAAGATGGACAGAGATGGTTAACAGAGGAAAGAAAACAAGCTTTATCCCAGATTCCAGTTCCAGAAAATCCTAAACAGGTCAGAGAATTCTTGGGGACAGCAGGATTTTGCAGACTATGGATACCTGGGTTTGCAGAAATGGCTTCTCCCCTGTACCCTTTAACTAAACAAGATGTGCCCTTCACTTGGGGAAAAGAACAACAGCAAGCCTTCTTCAGTATAAAAAGGGCCCTCCTAAGTGCTCCCGCTCTAGGGCTACCTGACGTTACTAAGCCCTTTGAACTTTTCATAGATGAAAAATGCAGCATCACCAAAGGAGTGTTGACCCAGAGGTTGGGACCTTGGAAAATGCCCATTGCATATCTATCAAAAAAAAACTGGACAATGTGGCAGCCGGTTGGCCACCATGTCTCCGCATGGTAGCAGCCATTGCTACCCTAGTAAGAGACTCTTATAAACTGACTCTTGAGCAACCACTGACTGTGATGACACCTCATTCTGTCGAAACCATAATCAGACAGCCACCTGAGAGGTGGATGTCAAATGCCCGAATGACACATTATCAATCTCTACTCTTAGACAAAGATCGCATTCAATTTGGACCGGCCATCACCCTAAACCCGGCTACATTTCTCCCCGACACCCGTCAAGAAACAGGTATGGCCCCTCTACATGATTGTCAACAGATCCTGTCTGAAGTGCATGGGGCTCGATCGGACCTTTCAGATGTGCCATTGGAAGGTGCGCAGAC
>PVHP010043985.1:0-14256 GCA_004024765.1 Zapus hudsonius
CAGCTCTCTCACTGCATCCTGAAAAATACAAATACAATCTCCATCGGAGAGTGAGATCAGTGTAGGTTAACAAACATACACAATTCTGGATTACCTAGATTCTATTTTTAGTAGCCTCCTCGTCAATCGCTCCCATAGTGCAACTTGTCTTGGGAGCCCAAGAGTACGGGATCCGGTGCCTATTGCCCTGAATCCCAAGTTCCAGACAAGGGGTCTCCCTCACTAAGTGGAGAATTGGCTGAATTTGAAAGCTGTTGATTATCTCCCCCAGGCCCAGGCTCCTCCATTACACAAGTGCTCCTTTCTTGGTTCACTGTTCTCTCCCAGTAGGAGGTGTGGTCAGCCTACTCATGACCGCAGATTGTGTTTCGTGTCAGTGGTCTCTGTTTACTCCAGCTGTCGTTGATCAGTTTCCCCTGGCAGCCTGTGCAGTGCCTTCCAGCACTATACTAACTTCCTTTCTGAAGGCTGGATACCGTTCCGGACCTCAAAGGGTCTCTCGATGCTGATCGATGACATTCTGTGGTTTCTTCAGCAACAGGGTTTTGCCTCAGGCCTGGGGAGGGCACTCAAGAGCTTTGACAGAATTCTGTCTTGTTGGAACCTCATGGATCGCTTTGGTCAACAGCTCAGTGAGAGAAGGAACTGGTGGTTGGAACCAGGGGTTGTCAGACTGATCTAATTATTCACAGGCTTAGACTCTCTCCCCTACCACTCATGGCCCCTCTTGCCAGTCGACACCCACTACTTTCTCAATAGGTTACAGTATGCTCGTGAGGATTTTCTGTTTTTGAACCTAATATGGTTTAGCCTCATTCTTTCTACTAGTCTGCGTAGAGTTTACGGTTATCCTGGTTAAGGACCACATATGAGTGACCCCTGGGATGAAGCAGACTTGGTCAGTGTGGATTATAGACTTGATGTGGGTTTGTATTCGGTTTGCTAGGACTTTGTTTAGGATTTTTGCATCCAAGTTCATCAGGGATATGGGTCTGTAGTTTTCTTTTCTTGTTACATCCTTGCCTGGTTTGGGAATTAGGGAGATGGTAGTTTCATAGAAGGAGTTTGGGAGCCTACCCTCTTTTTCTATGTCCCTGACAAGCTTCAAAAAGAGAGGTTTAAGTTCTGTGATGAAGGTTTGGTAGAATTCAGCTGAGAAACCATCTGGACCTGGGCTTTTCCATTTGGGGAGGTTCTTGATTACCGATTCAATCTCTGTGATTGTTATTGGATTGTTTAGGTTCTTTATCTGCTCTGGTCTGAGCTTTGGAAGTTGGTAGGTGTCCAGGAATTTATCCATTTCTTCCAGGTTCTCTAATTTTGTGGATTAGAGGTTTTGGAAGTATGACCTGATAGTACTTCCAATCTCTTCAGGATCTGTTGTGTCTCACCCTTGTCATTTTTTATTTTGTTAATTTGGGCCTTCTCAGTTTTTTGTTTGATTAAGTTAGCCAGGGGTTTGTCGATCTTATTGACTTTTTCAAAGAACCAACTCTTTGATTTGTCTATTTTTTCAATCGTTTTCTTTGTTTCCAAGTCATTAATCTCAGCTCTGATCTTAATTATTTCCTTGCATCTCGAGCTCCTAGGGTTGGATTTTTCCATCTGTTCTAATGACCTTAGGTGTGAGGATAGTTGGTTGATTTGAGACCTCTCTGTCTTTGTTATGAAGGAATTTAGTGCGATGAATTTCCCCCTTAGAACTGCCTTCATTGTGTCCCACAAGTTCTGAAAGGTTGTGTCCTCATTATCATTTGTTTCTAGGAAGTTCTGGATTTCCTGTCTGATTTCTTGTTTGACCCATTCATTGTTCAGGAGCGAGTTGTTCAGTCGCCAGTATCTGTTGAAATTTTTGGATCTCTCCCATTGTTAATATCTTGCTTTAATGTGTTGTGGTCTGATATGATGCAGGGGATTACATTGATCTTTCTGAATTTGCTGAGGGATGATTTACGGCCCGGTATATGGTCAATTTTGGGAAAAGTTCCATGCGATGCTGAGAAGAATGTGTAATCTGTGTCCTTAGGGTGGAATGTTCTGTAAATGTCTGTTATCCCCAGTTTGTCTATGGTGCCATTTAGCAGCTTGATTTCCCTGCTTGTCTGTTGTTTGTATGATCTGTCTAGGATGACAGTGGAGTGTTAAAGTCTCCTACTATGATGGTGTTGGCATTTATATCTGCTTTGCTTTTAAGTAATTTATGCCTAATGAACTGAGGGGCCCTTGCATTTGGTGCATACATATTTATTATAGTGATGTCTTCTTGTTGTATTGTTCCCTTGACAAGTAGGAAGTGGCCATCATTGTCCTTTTTTATTGCTGTTGGTTTAAAGTCTATTTTGTCAGATATAAGAGTAGCCACACCTGCTTTTTTATTCTTCCCACATGCCTGGAAAATTGTTTTCCACCCTTTTACTCTCAGTAGGTTACTGTCTTTAGCAATAAGGTGTGTTTCTTGAAGGCAACAGATAGAAGGGTCCATTTTCCTGATCCAACCTGCTGTCCTGTGTCTTTTTATAGGAGAGTTGAGACCATTTACATTCAAAGTTATAACTGTGAGGTTTGCTGTGTTATAGAGAATATGGAGGTTGGTATCTGAGCTGTTGTTGCTATCTCTTTTGTGTTACCTTGCTTGTTCTCTATTCCTTTCCTGGGGTCAGTTGTTTGTTTTGTCTGCATGGGATATCTCATGAAGTATCTTTTGAAGTTTTGGCTTTGTGCTCAAGTAATTGTAAAGCTGATTAGTCTCATGGAATACTTTAATTCCTCCATCAATTATGATGGATAACTTTGCTGGGTAGAGTAGTCTAGGTTGGAATCCGTTCTTCTTTAGGCCTAGAATTGCTTTGTTCCAAGCTCTCCTGGCTTTTAAAGTTTCTATGGAGAAGTGTGACGTGATTCTGATGGGTTTTCCTTTATACGTGAGTTTCCTTTCTCTCGTTGCTCTAAGGACTCTCTTTATCTTCAATGTTTGGCATTGTAACTAAGATATGTCTTGGGGTGTTCCTCCTTTGGTCCAATTTGTTTGGGGTCCTCCGTTTCTCTTTTAGTTGTACAGGACTATCTCTTGCCAAGTATGGAAAGTTTTCTTGAATAATTCTGTTGAAAATATTTTCTAGGCCCCTCATTTGGTTTTCTTTTCCTTCTGGGATCCCCATGATCCTGAGATTAGGTCTTTTTATGGTATCCCACATTTCCCTTGAGTCTTGTTCACTTGCTCTTTTGAATTTTGTCAAGGTTCTGATTTCTCTCAAATTCTCTTCTGTTCTGTCTTCCATGTCTGAGGTTCTGTTTTCCCAGTGATTAATCCTGTTGGTAAGAGATTCTAGGGATGTTCTTATTATTTCAATATGGTTTTTGTTTTCTGCAGCTTCTTTTGGGGTTGCTTCTATCATCCTGTTGAGATGTGATTTCATTTCCAGGTTTGATTTCATTACTTCTTCCTGACAGTCATTCTTATATTTGCAGATGTCTTCGGTTAATTTGGAAAGCTGGTTTTTGATACCTTCAGTTTGTTGGCTTGCCTTTAGTTCTGATATGTCTCTTCTGACGTCCATTTGGTTCTCTTCTATTATATTAAGCCTAGTGGCAAAGCTAATGAGCTGACTTTGTACCCTTTCAATATGTTGGTCCATCTTTTCTTGCATGACTAACATTAAGTTCTCCTTAGGATCTGTGCCAGTATGATCAGGGTTTAGTGTCATGTCTTCCTGGGTCTGCCTCTGCTCTCTCCCTTTAGTTGTGTTGTTGATGTCATTTGGCGTGGTTTCCTTAGCTGGTGTAATATTCTTACGTTGAGGTCTGCCCATTTTTATTCCACTTGAGGTGGTTGGTGGAAAGCTTTTGAGATATCTGAGCACTTGAAGGGAGCAACTGAGCTCCTCAGGCATGGGATTGTGGTCACTAGACTCCCCAGGTGCAGGAATGGAGCGCCAGGTTCCCTGGGCTCTGCAAACCAGCCTCGGGTTGCTTGGGTGTGGGAAAGGAGCTGCTGGTTTCCCCAGGTGCGGGAAAGGAACCTCGGGATTCCCGAGCATGGGGAAGTAGATGCTGGGTTCATGAGGGAAAGAAGCCACTGTTCCCCAGGCAGGGGAAAGTAGCCCTGGTCCCCCAGGCAGGAAAGGCAACCTTGGGTCCCTGGACAGGACAGGCAGCCTCAGTCCCCTGGGCAGGAAAGGCAGCCTCCATTCCCCCGGTGGGAAAGGCAGCCGGGGTTTCTGGGCAGGAAAAGCAGCCAAATCCCAGGTGGGAAAGGCAGCTGGGTCCCCATGCAGGGGAGCAGCTGGAACCCCAGGCATGAAAGCAGCCGGGTCCGGGCAGAAAAGGCAGCCAGGTCCTGGAGCGGGAAAGCATCCAGGTCCCCAGGTGGGATAGCAGCTGGGACCCGGGGCAGGAAAGCAGCTGGGTCCCAGGGTGGGAGAGCAGCCGGACCGGGACAGCAAAGCAGCCCGTCCCAGGTAGAAAAGGCAGCCGGGCTGGGTCCGGGCAGGGTGTGAAGGCAGCCTGGCTGGGTCCTGGTGGGGCGGGAAGGCGGCCTGGGGGGGGTGGTGGCCAGCTTGGGCCCGGACTGGTGGGTAGGCAGCCAGCTTGGGCCCCAGAAGTGCGGGAAGGCGGCTGAGATCACTCTTCTGTCACAAGCACACTTGTGGGAAGCTCCTCCCTCTGGCACCCCATTTTGAAGAGGTAATACAGTTCAATTTTGATGTAGGCCCTGTGCTTCCTTAGAAAAGCTCAGACGTGCTGCTGGGCTCCCTCATGTGCAGGACTTTATGTTGATAGCTTCAGGTACAACTCCTTCATGTGCACAAGCTCCAATGGAGCCCCTGATCTGTCCTGAGATACAAACACAGTCCCTGCCCTCAGCAAGCTCCTGGGAATGACAACTCCTTCTAATAACTTCTGTGACAGGGCAGTTCCTCTGAAGATCTGTTACTGGAGCAGGTCTCCAGGGTACCTGGACATCATCACCGGCATGACGTCCAGGTTCTTTGTGTCACAAACAACAAGACAGACAAGATGCAAAGTGGTAGTGAAAATAAAGGCATGGACTAGAATCCACAGGATGGAACTGGGACTGAACAAACCACACAACTCAAGAACCTCATTTTCCCCCTGCCAAGGAACTGTTTTCTTTTAATAGCATTATTGCCAATAATTAGATATACATGGTATGAGCAACTCTTGAGATGGTACCCCCATTTCCCTCCTCCCTGTCCCCAATCCACTGAGGGCTCTCAGTGACATCCTGGCAGGAGATGAACATCCTGACCTAGCATATAGGGCCCAAATGAAACCTATGAGAAAGTGGTAAGATAAATAAAAGACCTATCACCACAGCAAGTCAGATAAGCCAGGAAAGGTCAATGGAGACAGACACCAATGATACCCAAGGGACTTTTATTATCAAGAAAAGGGAGGAATTCTCTTAAGGCATGGACCTATATTTCGGTGCTTGTCCGCTAGAGGGGATTTGTACAGCCTAGGGGTGCTCCAGAGCAGTCATACCACAGTGTTCTCAATTGTCGGGTTCCAGAGTTAACTTTCTCATGGCTCACAGTGCACCTGTGTCACCTACCTTTTTGCCTTGGATTCACAGGTATATAGGCCACATAAAGCAAAAGCATTCCAAAGAGAAAAAAAAGGATGGCGGGAAGCCAAGTAGTGAGGGATCTGAGGTAAGAGGCACCTACCTTCCCAAAGAGGTCATGCCACACCCAGGAGGTGCAGGGTAGGCGAGAGGATTACAGGGTTGACTGAGGAGATGGTGGAGAGGAGGGAAGGGCTGCGGCCTGTGCAATACCACAATCAAAGGACTCCTCCTGTCCCCCATGGTGGTGTTCCTCGGGGTAAGCCCTTGGTAATTAGCCAGATAACAACATCAGGATATCTAACATATTTTCTTACATAACAAACAGAAACACAAAGCTACCCACGTCCCTTGGAAAAACAACAATGTGTTGCTGAGAATAACACCTGCTCTAGATCTCAGGGGAGAGGATGGGTGGTACCCTGCACCTGTGTGCCCATCCCACCAGAAGCGCCTGCTCTGCCCTATCAGATCTGCTGGATTCACTGCCCAGGAGAAGAAGTAGCCCCTTCCGGGGAAGAACCAGTGTTGTATTTGCCTCCAAACTAAATTCTGCTCTGAGACGATCCAGAGCTCAGGGCTCGGGGAAAGAGAGCAACCTCCCTCCCTCAGGACTTCTGTGGGAAGCATTTTTAAAATGAAGAAGGTTAGGTAATGGAAAGGTTCTCTTGCCTTCTTCCTCCAACTCCCCTTTATTGAAAATTTGTATTTCCAATTCCAAAATTGTCATCAGTTGGGGATCAAGCATTCAGAACACATGAAGTTTATGGGGGATAAACTAGCACAGTAACTATTAATGTGTGATGACCCAAGGGCTAATATTACTAAGGTTGGAATAAAAGAACTATGAGCATAATCTGACACACCATCCACTGAAACCAGGAGTGTTTGTTGAATAATAGTCAACGAAACTGATCTAACTTGTGAATTACCCGTTCATTCAATAAATTCCCCCATCCAAGTACTAACCAGGCCCCACCCCGCAGGATAGTATGGCCCTACTGTTATTCAATAAATTCTGACGAGATGAAAAGACTACTGTGCCCATCTAGATTTCTGACACAGTGTGCTCAGGACAGCCATGTCCTCCCTGACAATGGTCTCTGCCCTTGGGATCAGATATTGACTTGCTTTCATGAGCTCCACGTGTCCCCCAAGATTGGGCCCATCAGTATTCATCCTGGATGATGGAGGGGCTCATGAGGAACTGCCCCCTTCCCTGAGGAGTTACTGGCAGTTAAATGTTGCTAGGGGAAGGGGAGATGGTTTTATTCAGTCATGTAACTGCTGGTAAGTTGCCCGTGTTCCAGTAAATAAACCCTTACCCATACTCATGCCAACAAGCCTAATTAAACTCCATTGAACACAAAAAAGAGGAAGATCTTTCAAAGTCGAAGTAGGTCCAGTTGGGAAGAAGAAAGGGTTTAGTGGGAGGGAGGAAGAAGAAAATGTAATGAGGGTTAGATATGATCAAAACACGGCACATATATGCATAAAAGTGTCAAAAATTAATTGAAAGTTCTGGTTTGGGAGATGGGTCCGTGAGTAAGAGCACTTTCTGTACGAAGATGAGAGCCTGGGTTCCCCTGAGTATGATGCTTTAGCACCTCCCCATAAACAGCTGGCCATGGTCATGTCCACCTATAACCCCAGGCCTGTGGGGAGCAGAGATGGGAGAATCACCGGGATTTACTGGTCAGCCAGTCTGACTAAAAGTGACAAGCACAGGTTCAGTGAGAGACTCCGTCTCATGGAAATACACAGATGATGAGGGATAGAGGAAGTCACAGAATGTACGCCCCTGTCCTCTGCACGTGTGTGCAAGCAGAGTGAACATCTGCATATACCACAATGCATACTACACACCAGAGGAGGAAAGAAAGAACGAAAGAGAAACAGAGTAAGAGGGAGGGAGGGAGGGAAGGAGGAAGGGAGAGAGGGAAGGAAAAGGAAAACATTGTGCCTCCCTTCTGGGACAGAGGGGTATTTTCCTGGTCAAAGTTCTCCAAAGAAATAAAATTAATAGGAAGGGGGTTGAGAGAGGGGGGAGAGAGAGAGGATTTATTTTAAGGAATCATCTCACACAGTTATGGCAGCTGGCAAATTCCAGATCTGCAGGGTGAGTTGTCAAAACAGAGACAAAAGAGCCAGTGATACAGTTCCAGTCCAAAGGCCGGCAGGTTTAAGATCCAGAAAGAGTTGACATTTCAGTTCGCAGACAGAATTATAGTGACCCAGTGCAGAGGCCAATGGCAGGAGGGTCTCCTTTCTCTCTCTCTCTCTCTCTCTCTCTCTCTCTCTCTCTCTCTCTCTCTCTCTCTCTCTCTCTCTCTCTCTCTCACACACACACACACACACACACACACACACACACATGTTTTCTCTTTCTCTCCCCCACCCAAGGGTCCTCCAACATCTGTTTGACCCAAGCCTTCACTGACTGATTCTGGAGCCTCCCTTTCATAAAGAGGACTGTCTGATTTACTCCTTCCAACTTAAATGCTAATCTTATCCAAGACATACTTTCATGGAAACATCCAGAGTAACATTTGGCCAAATACCTGAACACTTTATGACACATGAAATTAACTATCACATTTTCCCAAGAAAATTTAAACAATTTGTAACCCAATTTTTTGTCTATGTGGGTCTTTCCTGACCCTGCCAAAATTACATCACACAGAAAAGCCCATCTTACCCTAATGGTTGGACAAACCCATGTCCTGAGACATTTTGCTAATTGAGACTTAATGCTGTGATTATTGTGGTTATTTAAATGTCTGTGCTTGAGCTTTTAAAGAAAATCTGGTTGTTTTGTGAAGTGAATTACAGACACAAATTGTATTTGATATTAATCCAAGAATGAGACTTCCTTGGATATTTTTTAGTCATTTAAAGTTGCTTTTATTGAAGAGGGGGCAGAAAGATTGTAAGAGCCTTGATGGGGGAGAACTTCCAGAGACATCACCCTCCTCAGTAACATCACACTAAGTAACATCTCAACATTGCCTGTGGAATGTGGAAAACCTGGAAGCTCACACACAGCAGTGACAAGAGAGACCATCTCTCAGGAGAAGATGGGAGAAGAGGAGAAATACCCTGAGGTTGTCCTCTGACCTCCTCCACACCTGTACACACACACACACACACACACACACACACACACACACACACACACACACGAAGCAGCTATACTGAACTACACAGATGGAAAAGTTCCCCAAGTTTCTCATCCCCCTCTCCTGCCCCCCTTTATGGAAAGAGGTTGTGGGAGACTAAGTCTTCAAGAAGAAAGGGGTTGTCTGGGGTAAGTCAGGTTCTTCTGAGACTTCCAGAAAATACTCATTCTCATGGCACTGGGGCAAGAAGTACAAACCAGAGCTGCCCCAAGCACACCAGGATGGTGTCCCTTGCTCTAGCCTTAAAGGATGCAGCTCTTGGTTCTGTTGGTTTCACAACAATCCTCAGGACCAACCAAAGCTACTCATTTGGGAGTCATGTACACTCAGGCCTTTGACTGAGAAGGAGCAATGGAATAGATTTCACCAGACTTAGTTGGAAGTGACAGTCATAATCAACAATATCTTTTGTGCACATATCCATAGGGTGACCTGGACTGTTGAGTTAGAAAAAGAGTTTTAAAAATATCCTTATTATCAATAATTAGATACATTAAATGAGCAAATCTTGTGATGGTACCCCCATTTTCCTCCTCTCTGTCTCCTACCCACTGGAGACCCTCCTTGGTGCACATACTGGATGAATCCATGGGACAGGGGGTAGCCAGTTTCCCCCCTTTGTGTGTTGTTGCTGAGGGGGGCAATGTCTCTGGATAGTCTCCCCCCATGGTTCTTACCATCTTTCCACCCCCTCTTCTGCTCAGTTCCCTGATTAATGAATGGTAAGTGAGTTTTAAGTCTTTATTATTGAGATCTTAAGTGTCTCTGGACTTCTGCTTTGGGTTGTGTTGGGTATTGTTGGTGTTGGTCTTCATTGACCTGAGAATGAGTTTTATTATTGTGCTTTATCACCCATTTGTCTCCTGTTTCTGGCCCCTAATTCTTTCTACATGAGTACCCCTCATCTTCTCAAAACAACTCTCTTTGTAAGAATGGATGGATGCTTTTATAGACACCTATCTTCCCCACATCAGCATCTTGGAGGAATCTCTTCTCAGCTCCTGCTCAGAAAATCTCAGGTACTGATGCAATTACCATGGGTTAGGTCATGTGCTAACTCCCTGGACCAATTGCTGTGGCCAAATCACATTGGACTGAGGGAGTTGAAGGGCTATTACTGGGAAAAGGAAGGGGTGCTGGGTAGACATCGTGGTACATTCCCTTGATAGGGAGCTGTCAGAGCCACACACTGCTGGGATGAATCTTCAAACCAGGCACTATTTGGGGGAGGAAAGTATTTATTGAAACTACAGATTGAGGGGAAGTTCCGTAACAGCGAAAGAGGCCGGCCCTCTTTCACAAGTCTGAGCAGAGAGAAAAACCCATCACCTACACCACACATACAGAACAGAAAACAGGCAGGGGGGCCAAGGACAGAATTTCTTCCCCTTTATATAGCCTTAGGGTGGGGTTTTACAACCCTTCCCCAGATTAACAGCTTCCTGAGTCTCTGGAATTTCCTTCCTGCATTACCCACACTGGAAAGGATGTTTGCTTCCAGCTTCTTTGAGCTTCTTTACATCCTGCCCCTTGCTGAGAGGCTGCCTTCCTGTAAACATCCTCAGAGACCCACCCAAGATAATTAAAAAGATCAAGTTGACAACAAAACCTAACCATCACAGGGGCTTTTCAAAGAACTGTGTGCTGTAAGTATAAACATTTATCTGGAGATCACTTCTAACTTGGATTCTTTGGTCTAAGTTTTCTTTCTGCATCTGACCAAGGCTCCAGATGGTTACCATGGAGACAATATTCTATGGTCTAATGTATTAGTCAGGGTTCTCTAGAGGAATGTAAGTGATAGAATGAATTGTATTAAAAAAGGGAATTTATTTGATTAATTTACAACAGTCTAACAATAGCAGTCTATAGGCCTGAAAGTCAAGAAAGCCAGTAGCTGCTCAGCCCATGTGGCTAGATGCCTCAGAAGTCCCCATCCAGCACTGAAGGCCTGGAAGCTTCCTGAAGAGCCGCTGGTCCTCAGTCCAGGCTGGAAGGCTGAGGAACCTTGGTTCCAATGCCAATGAAGGACAGCTGAGCAGAATGGATGCACAGGCCAGTGAAGACACTCACCAGCCAGCAGCAGCCAGGAGGGAGGAAGAAGGGGCTCCTCTCTCTCAGGGCTTCCTTACCTAAAGCCACTACCAGCAGGGCCACCCACTCTGGGGGATGGACTTCCTCCTTCAGTCAATCCTTCCTGGAAGCAACCTAAGAGACCCAGCCAAGAGGAATGCCTGTGGATTCCTAACCAAATCAAGTTGACAACAAAACCTCACCATCATACCTGAGTAGCATCCTCATAGCAAGGTTTAGTCGTTCACAGAGTCCAGAATGAATAACAAACCTTACGATTAACAGAAAAGTAGTCAAAAAGACCAAACAACCAGTCACACACAGATATATTCCATAATAATTTCAAAAATATCACCGTAGAAAGGATGTATGGAGAAAAAATGAGTAGCCCAGGCTTGTGATCAGAGCAATCAGGGTTCCATGGTGTGTGTAAGATCTGGAGTAAGTGCAGGTTCTCAGGCCTTCAGTGTTCTAACTACTATGGTTTAAATGTCCCTCTAAAACACATGTAACTTAATGCCCAAATTCATGTATGGTTTGGGGCTTTGGGAAGGTAAATTCAATTAGATAAGGCTGTCAATTCGGGCCCCATGTGGGACCAGTGGTATGATAAGAGGCGGAGACCTGAGCTGACATGGACACTCTGTGGCACCGGGCATTGCCAGGCAACCCACACCAGATACTAGCAGCATGAGTTTGGATATTCTCAGCCTCCAGAACTGTAAGAAATAAAATGTTTCAATAAATTAGTCAGCCCCAATTATTTTGTTACAGCAGCAACAACAAAAATAAACAATGCCATCACCTCTAGAATTAAAAGATGAATATCTTGATGCTAGTTTCCTTCTCATTGGTGGGATAAAAGACCCGGCAGGAAGCAGCCTAAGGAAAAACTGGGCTAAATTCAGCTTACAGTTTCAGAGGAACACATTCCATCATAGAGAGGTAGGGGCATGGTGGCAGCGGAGGGAAGCTGGCTTGTCACAAGCAGGAAGCAGAGGGAGAACAGAAAGTGTGAACAGGCCTGTCCCCAGTGACCCACTTCCTCCAGCAAGGCTCCAACTCTTCAAGGTTCCACAACTTTCCCAAACAGTGCCACCAACTGGGGACCAAGTTTTGAAACACATGAGCCTATGGGGGACATTATATGTTTAAACCAACAACAACCTTCCTCTCTGATGCTGATAAAACTAAATGAATGTTGCAGAAAAAAAAAGATTTGAAAAGGTGCTTTGTCCTCATCTGTCTATCTTTCCCGAGCCAGATGGGGTGTTTATCTGAATAATCAAGGGAATTTCTGGAATGGAATGGATATCTATCTAGAAAAGTACTGAGAGAGCAGTAATGTTCCATTTCCATGGAAGAAGGTGCCAGGGGGGAACCCATGAAAATGATTGATATTGGTAATTTTTTCATTTATTGCAAAGCTGATTGGAACCTTTGCCCCCTCTGTTTACAGCCCTGTAGCAATTGTGATTTGGACCAACCACTCCCCTGGCACAGACCACAGATGGTATTGTTCAATTAGCTATTGTTTGATGTGTGTGAAGTGCACCCTAACCAATGACCTCAGGCACTTACTTCAACCTTGCTGATTTGAGAAACACTGCTAATGATATGTTCTTTGGAGAGTTTTGTCAAGATTCAGGATAACGTGAGAAGGTAATAACAATGCACCTGACACATAGTGGTTCCAACACCAAACGCGAGTACTTTTGGAAATCTCCAGGCCAAAATGTTGGGAATTTGTTTTGCTCAAGGTCCAGCACGGGGTACTTTTGATTTAAAAAAAAGGCACATCCATGTCTCCCCAAGTTATGAAATTCCCCTACTCCCCACTTTTACATCTAACCCTTAGAAAGCTGCACGGACAATAAGATGCAACCCTGATTTAACTCAGTTAACATTGGTGTTACTCTCAATGCACTTTGATTTTTCCTCAGAGGAAAGAAGGGGTCGTGTTTGTCTTCTGCTCGCAGAGATCAATCGTCTTTTCTTTAAAAAAAAAAAAATATATATATATATATATTACCAAAATCTTGGGCCCCCAAAGAGAAATGAACTTTATAAGTGATTTACAAAGAGGCTACTCACAATAGAATCTAGCCAATTCAGAAATGTGTGTCTCAGTTAACCTATACTGATCTCACTCTCTGATGGAGATTCTGTTTGTATTTTTCAGAAGGTGACGAGAGACCTGTGGTCTTTCCAACCCTATCAACAAGCCACAGGCCAATAGCTGACATCCTGGCAAGAGATGAGCCACCCCAGGCCTACCATGGAGGATCCATATAGAACCCCGCAGAGAGTGATGGGATAAGCAAGAGACCTATAACCACAGCCAATCAGTCAACCCAGGACAAGCCAGACAGACAGACCCCAACAATCTTCAACACAACCTAAAGCAGAAGTACAGAGACCCGTTAGACCTCAACAATAAAGCAGCCTTAATACTCACTCACCATGACTCAGGGAACTGAGCGGAAGAGGGGGCAAAAAGATTGTAAGAGCCATGGTGGAGGAAAATGTCCAGAGACATGGCCCCCCTCAGTAACAACATACAAAAGGGGTGGAACCGGGTTGACTCCTAGGCTATCCATAACCCCCTACCCCATGGACTGATCCAGACTGCCCATGGAGGAGGATATCCAGCTGATTGGGGACAGGGAAGCGGGAAATTGGGGAACTGGGGATGCCAACACATTATTTGCTCACTCAACATATCTAACTTATGGATAATAAAGAAAAAATATTTTAAGCTGGGCATGGTGGTGCATCCCTCTAATCCCAGCACTCTGGAGGCAGAGGCAGGAGGATTTCTGTGAGTTCAAGGCCATCCTGCGACTACAGAGTGAATTCCAGATCAGCCTATATTTTTTCTAGGTGGGGGAGAGAAGAAGAAGGCAGAGAAAGAGGAGGAAATGGGTGAACCATGGCCTCTTGTCACTACGAACAAACTATAGAAGCATGTGCCACTTTGTGCATCTTGCTTTACGTGGGTACTGGGGAATTGAACCTATGCTGTCAGGTTTTGCTAGCAAGTGCCTTTAACCGCTGAGCCATCTCTTCACCCTATCCCCTGCTGTCCTATTCTCTTTATCCATCTTGTTTCACCTTCTTTCTTTTGTCCACAGATATCCTATCAGGCTAGTGGCTCAGGTCCTCCAGGTTTTGACAGTGAACTCCGAGTTTAGACAGGCAGGACCATGAATCTCCTTTTTCTGAATGACAGCAGCAATGGGCTGCCATATCTATTTCCCTATTATTTGGTCTGAAACGATCTTCCATCAGTAATGAACAGATCGACTCATTCTTTACCATGGTTCTGGGTCCATTTCTTTCGAAACAGGCCTTGAGAAGAGTGGGTGTGTCCATGTGGCATGTTAAGAAAGCACCTTCAGGAGAAACAATAAGGAA
>PVHP010043986.1:2500-14261 GCA_004024765.1 Zapus hudsonius
CCCCAGAGTGTATGCTGTAGACTAAAGTGAATGTTCGCATCAGCCCACCCACCCACTTGGCCATCTGCCCATTCATCTCCGGACAATTCCTATGAAAGGTATCTTTATTGAGGTTTAGGCTCATTTGTCTCTGAGTTACTGGCTGGAGGTATTTCCATGGATGTATTTCAATGGACTGTGTATTTCCTTAGGGCCTGAAGCAAAAGCCCTCTGGCCACCCCAGGCCTCATGGGTCTTTGCTCAAAAATCATTCCTGGCTCCCTGGGTCAGGAGGTAAAAGTTTCTGCTAGGCTTCTGTTGTGGAACACTGTCCTTTGGGCATGCATGACCATTGCCCTCTTGAACTGTCAACAGCTGTGATTACCTGCAGGCGACCTGCACAAGATCAAGGCCATTACATTTCCTCATGGAAGGAAGGGCTTAGGAGGCACAGTTCCTCCCTGAAAATCCATAGATAGCTAATATTTGGTAAGGGGGAGGGGAGAACATTCCTCCCTGAGGCTATATTAACAGGCAGTTAGCAATCACTAGGGGAAAGTGAGACATTTTCTTCACTGGTATAGCTGCTCATAGGCTCCTAGAAGTAACCCTCCCCATGTTTTTATAAATGACCCTAGGTAAACTCAATGGCTCTCTAGCCACCCTATGCTTCAACCACACTCTTCTTACATCAAAGCATGCCCTTCCTCCTCTCTCTCTCTCTCTCTCTCTCTCTCTCTCTCTCTCTCTCTCTCTTTTTTTGGTTTTTCGAGACAGGGTCTCGCTCTAGCCCAGGCTGACCTGGAATTCACTCTGTAGTCTCAGGGTAGCCTCGAACTCATGGCGATCCTCCCTCATGGAGACACTACCTCGAAAAAAAAATGTCTATTTTGCCAGGTGTGGTGGTGCACGCCTTTAATCCCAGCACTCGGGAGGCAGAGGTAGGAGGATCGCCGTGAGGCCACCTGAGACTCCATAGTGACTTCCAGGTCAGCCTGGGATAGAGCGAGACCCTACCTCAGAAAAAAAAAAGAACAGGGGTCTCACCTCTGTGTTCCCAGTTCACAGAGAAGGCTGGAGCCCCAGCAGGCCTCAGGTATATTGTGCTCAGAGAGGTGAGTGGACAGATGAATGGGGGGGGAGAATGATGGGTGGATGAATGGGTGCAAGGCTAGCTGAGTGACTGAGTACAGGTACTATGAGTAGACATAGGAGTGGACGATGAGTTCTAATGTTCTAACCCATTCCATCTGTTTCCTGGGTCTTCCCTTCAACCTTCTCACACTCAACTCACATTTTGCAGTATGGAAGAACAGACCTCTTTCAAAATATCAATGTTAGAAATTGGGGGAGCTTGGGGCTTGGGGTGGAGCTCAGTGGCAGAGTACTTGCTTAGCTTGTATAACACTATGAGTTTGATTCCCAGCACCAAACAAAAGTTGAAAAAGGAAAGAAACTCATGTTTAATGAATATAGACTTACATAACAGCTTTTGAGCAGAACCAACCTGCCAGGCTCACAGAAGGACAGATGAGTCTCTCAGAGGAAGGGAGGATCATCTGCTCTGCATGGCGACACAGGCTGGGAAGGAGGCCAGGATCTCCTCCCCTCCTCAGTCAGCTGCCTTTCAGCTGCTAGGCCCAATGAGTATTTGGAAATTTCCCTACAGATCTGCACTGCCCTAAACTCTGCCAGAAGACTAAATCCCTTCAAACGAGGCTTTGCCAAAGTCAGACATTCTCTGCTGCAAACACTGTTCATTGCTCCTGGGGGTCATTGTCGGTCCCCCCCCCCCCAGAAATAGGGTCTCTCTCTAGTCCAGGCTGACCTGGAATTTACTATGTAGTCTCGAACTCACAGCTTCCCAGCTCTGCCTCCCAACTGCTGGGATTGAAAGTGTGCTCCACCACCCTTGGCCCATTGTTGTTTTGATATAAACTTCCTGGCCATCTGTCATGGGTGGCAGAATTTCTGGTGGCTAAGAGACATGGGGCAACCTGGTGGTATAAAACTGGTGGGCGGAGAGGGTCCAGGAAGCCGGGCGTGGTGGCGCACACACTCGGGAGGCAGAGGTAGGAGGATCGCCGCTGGGAGTTCAAGCCACCCTGAGACTACAGAGTGAATTCCAGGTCAGCCTGGGCTAGAGCGAGACCCTACCTCGAAAAACCAAAAAAAAAAAAAAAAAAAGAAAAAGAAAAAAGAAAAGAGAGGGTCCAGGAATGTGAGCGGTTTGATTGAAGGATTCAGTCTTTAGCAGGCACATTTCCTTCTGCCAACTCAAGTATCCCTCCTTTCTATTTAACACCACCCACCCTCCCCCTCTCTGGGGTAGGTGAAGCCACCCCTCTGGGAAAGCCTGCTGAAGATCATCCAAATAGGTTATCTTTCTGGCAGGGAAAGTCTTTGGACATGCTATGTACATCTAGAGCTCCCTTGGCTCGCCTCTGTGGCCTTGAACTGCTCTCCTGCCTGAAGCTTCTTGATTTGGGTTCCGGCCACTCACCACCCACACAGTCTCAACAAATTATGTCTTCTTTCCTGACCAATCAGCCCAGGTGTGGCTGTTTCTCCATTTCACAGGTTGGTCCACTGAGGTCAGGGCATGTTAATTCCACAGATAGGAGGCGTGACTCGAGGGGATCCTTCAGGCTGTTGAATCCATCCTCTAGTTCCCACAGTCATCCCAAGAAGGCCTCAGGAATGACCTGGACCCAAATCTCCTCCTCACTGGTGGAGAAATTTAGGCAACTGGGCTCTCTGTTGCTTAACCTGTTGGGCAACTTCCTTTGTGTAGTGGAGGGAATGTGTTTTTCTCCCTTGACTGAAGGACTTCCTCTTTCAGAGCAGGGCTGGCAAGCGGAGCTTCAGCCTTGAGCTGTTAGGCTCCTGGAGACCGTCTCTTCTTCCCCCAAAAAGTGACTGCAAAGGTCCTTTGCAACTCACAGCTCCGAAGACCCCATTGTGTAGCTGTGGAAACCAAGGCCCTAAGGTGACTTCCCAGGACATGCCACAGGTACCTATCCTTCTTTGTTCACTAGGTCCCCAGATCCCCTGGATGGCAAAATGTTGTTCCAGAGAGAGCAAGCCAGACATGTTCTCTCTGAGCAGGGATCTGACCTCCTTCCCCATCACCCAGGGAGAACTCCAAGGCTGGAGCAGCTAGGTCCAGCTAGGCCAGCTCTCAAAGGGCTCCTACGAAGCCTTTCAAAAATACCTGACATAGCCGGGCGTGGTGGCGCATGCTCTTAATCCCAGCACTCAGGAGGCAGAGGTAGGAGGATCGCCGTGAGTTCCAGGCCACCCTGAGACTACAGAGTGAATTCCAGGTCAGCCTGGACTAGAAGGGAGACCCTACCTCGAAAAACCAAAATAAATAAATAAATAAATAAATAAATAAATAAAGTTCAGGTGTGGCCAAGCACATCATAACTCCAGGTCTGTGGAAGGAGTGGCAGAGACAGGAAAATCTCTGGAGTTCTCCAGTGTGTAGTCTGACCGAAAAAGGGCAGCTCTGGGTTCAATGACAGACTCCATTGTGAAACGACGTGGTTCCATGATAGAGAGCATCTGAGGTTCTTCTCTGACCTCCTCATAGGTGAGCATGACGCATGCACATCTGCACACACACAGGCAAAAAACCCCAAACAAACAAAATAAACACGAAACTTGCCACTCTAGCCTGGTGTGGTGGCGCACACCTTTGATCCAGCACTAGTGAGGCAGAGATAGGAGGATCACTGTGAGTTCAAGGCCAGCCTGGGACTACAGAGTGAGTTACAGGTCAGCCTGGGCTAGAGGGAGATTCTACCTCAGAAAAAGAAAAGAAAGAGATAGAGAGAGAGAAAACACACACACACACACACACACACACACACACACACACACACACACACACATACACACACAAAGAAAACCCTTGCCACTATTTTGCGAACAGAAGTGTGTGTCTATGGCTGCCAGAGGATTACTTAAATCCAGGAATTTGAGTCCAGCCTGAGCAACATTTTGAGTCTCCATCCGTTTTTTCTTAAAATTTTTTTTTCAAGATAGTGTCTAGCTGACCTGGAATGTACTAGGTAGTCTCAGGGTGGCCTCGAACTCACAGCTATCCTCCTACCTCTGGCTCCCTAGTGCTGGGATTACAGGCATGCACCACCACACCTGGCTCTTTTTTTTTTTTATTTGCAAGCAGAGAGAGAGAGATAGAAGAGAGACAAAGAGAATGGGCACACCAGGGTCGCCATCCACTGCAAAGGAACTCAGATGCATGTACCACTTTATTTGGGTACTGAGGAATTGAACTCAGGTCCTTAGGCATTGTAGGAAAGAGCTTTACCTGGCAAGCCATCTCTCCAGCCCTTCTTTTCTTTTTTGAGGTCTCATTCTAGGCCAGGCTGACCTTGAACTCACAGCGATCCTACCTCTGCCTCCCGAGTACTGGGATTAAAAGTGTGTGCCACCATGCCCAGCCTTGAGCCTCCACCTTAACAGAAAACAACAAACAGTATCTGCTTCTGGACGTTCTGCAAGGCAAAAAGATCTAGTGAGTAATGGGTGATCCATATTGAGCGCTTACACTGTACCAAGCGATTTGAAGAGGTTCAAGTCCCTTATCTCACATTATCTCCACATCACTAGAAGGCAGGAACCATAATTACCTGCATGGTAGATAGGCAAGCTGAGGTGTCGGTCGAAATAACTTGCCTGAGAACGAAGTTCAGCAGCCCGGAATGGCAATCAGGGCATTTCAGCACAGCTACTGGCCAGAACAACCTAGGGGTGCGGCGAGGAGCTGGGTGTGTCTTGGATCTGAATCAAGGCACAGCACAGAGGATGAGAACTCACTGAGATGGGGGGCCTTGCCCTAGAGTTTCATTCCATCGTCTGAATTTCTCATCCTGTGTAAAGCACAGCCCCCTCCCTCAGTCCAGGAGCAGGGCAGAGAGCAGAAGAACATGGGTTATCTCTGTCTCTCAGTCTTGGTCCCTGAGGGTTACTTCAAGCAAGGCCTCATCATCTCTGCTTGCTGATCTCATCTGTATTCTGAGCTGGTAGATGCAGGGAAAGGATAATTTCCAAACTGGCAAGATGATGACTCATACAAATATGAAGCGAACACACATCAAAGATTTTTTTTAGCTGTGGGTGTGGCCTGGTGGTAAAGCAAGTGAAGTGCTTAGCATTCCTGAGGCCCTGTACAATATCTAGCATGAAAAAACACAGGTTTATTTAGACCATTTTTTTTTTCGAGCTAGGGTCTCCCTCCGGCCCAGGCTGACCTGGAATTCACTCTGTAGTCTCAGGGTGACCTGGAACTCACGGCGATCCTCCTACCTCTGCCTTCCGAGTGCTGGGATTAAAGGCGTGTGCCACCATGCCCGGCTCCAGGCCTTAACCTTCTGAGCATCTGTTGCCTTGCCCTCTGTCCTAAGACCTCAGCTCCGTATGTGCAGCTCCTCCTCACTGCTATGGGTCCTTTGCTGCATCCTCCACAGCACCCTCTGGAAGCTTCTGAGCATTGTCATAGCTCTACCTCATACCATGGAGGCTTGTTCACCTTCCTGGCCACATTGTCTCAGAGTGGCTGGCCACAAAGCTCTCAGCATTGCTTGACATAAGCTGAAGGAAGAAAGGGACACGTTCCAAGCTGTAGCTTTGTTCTGATCACAAAATTTGAAACAAACCAAATTGTCTCAAATTTCATTCTCTTGGTTTTGACAAAGCCTAGATTTCTAGAGGAGGTAGATTCCTTGATTTATTTATTTTTTTTTATGGTTCCCAGTCAAGTGTAGTTAGCCGTGAATTTGCACAACTATCTTTCCCATGTAGCTACATATCTATGCATGGAGGCCATTCATGGGCCCCAAGGGTACATGTGCACATATACCAAGATCCCACAGGCATGGCTGGACACATGACTACATGCATGCACAGACCCTATGGGTACATGTACCTTCACACATGGACCCAAGCTCATCGCCATACCTGAGACATGTACACATACAAGCATTGGTCCATCCCCAAAATTACACATACAGACACACATAGGCCTAGTCTGTGGGCACACCTGAATTTGTGTATACACACATATTCAGGGTATTCAGACATGTATTACATAGACACTGAGGTGAGGCCTGGGTTCATGGGCATACTTGAGCACTTCTACATACGCATGTAGTCACATGAGGATATATACACAAATAGTGCACAAACAACCAGCCACAGGCCCATAGACAACCATTCACCTGCATGCAAATACACACTCGTGGGCACCTGAGATGCACATAAACTCAGGCTCATATCAGTGGCACACACACACATGAGCACGTGCGCACACATGCACACATGCCTGTGCCTGTGTGCAAGCTCCTAGATATACACATGCACAGGCATCCAGATCCTGGTCTTGCATATGTATGGACACCCAGAGGTATACATGAACATATATTTGACACACTACCCTGGGCCAATGGGCTCCCCTGTACCTGTGCACACAAACACAGCCATGCACTAGCACTCTGGCATGTACGTGTACACATAGACATGAACACTCAGGTAGCACCCATGGCTATAGGCATTTGCATATGGAAGCTCATGCACTAAGCACTTTCTCATGCATTTTCACAACTGCTTTTCATAATTTCCCCATATACATGCTCCATAGATCTGAACCATGTCCTTTCCATGAGACTATCCACTTGCACTTGGGTAGTATATATGTACAAAGGCATTGTAAATGTGCAGTTCAGGTGAAGCATACTGTATGCATGTGCATAACTTCACACGCCCAGGAATTCACACATGTATGTGCATATACCTTCATGCAGATCTTCACACCCAATTTAACTGAATGTTCAAATATACCAACCCTTCGGCTAGAGAGATGGCTTAGTGGTTAAGGCATTTGCCTGCAAAACCCAAGTACGTGTGTTTGATTCTCCAGTATCCATGTAAAGCCAGATGCACAAAGTGGCGCATACATCTGGAGATTGTTTGCAGTGGTGGAGGCCCTGGCATGCCCATTCTCTCTCTCTCTCTCTCTCTCTCTCTCTCTCTCTTTCTCTCTCTGCCTGTCTCTTCTCTTGGTCTCTCTCCTCTTGCTATATATACATATATAGATATCCCAACCCTGTCTAGCTGGTAATAGTTGCTAGCTCTGACAGCTAGCAGAACTATCTGGTGATGCATGCGCTGTGACCCATACACAATTTAGCTCTGTTCCCCCCCCCCCCAAACACAATCCTTCCCCTGGATTGACTGCCACCAGGCCTGAGATGATACCATTTCACCTGCTTTTCTAAACCCAGCCATGAGTGGCTATATCTGCACACACATTCTGCAGGAGAATGACCTGATATGGACCTGCAGATTCACTAGATGACTCTGGGCAGGCGTGGAAGATCCCCAAGCAGCTAAGGATGGTCCATGGACTTAGCCCCTGGCACTTATTGGAGTGCTGATTTCTGTTTGTCCTCTCTCAGCTCCAGAGTCCCTTTCAACTAGCTGGGAATGAGGCCAATTTTCTTTTCTTTTCTTTTTTGATTTTTAAAGGCAGGGTCGCACTCTAGCCCAGGCTGATCTGGAATTCGCTTTGTAGTCCTAGGCTGACCTCAAACTCAGGGTAATCCTCCTACCTCTGCCTCCCAAGTGCCACCTAGGATTAAAGGTGTGCACCACCACGTCCGGAGAGCCCACCATTTGTGGACCTTCTTCTCTCCCAAGTAGCCAACATGGATCTGAAATCAGTCCAGAAATGGGGGCGGTGAGATGGGGCAATCAGGTGTCTTAAACAACATACATTTATTTCCTCACGGCTCTGGAAGCTGTTCCTGAGTTGCTGACAGCCAGCTATCTTCTTGCTCTGTTCTCACATGGCCTTTGCTGTGTGTGCTCACAGAGGCTGTGGTCTCTCTCTGGCATGCCTGCCTTTTCTTATAAGAACTCCAGTCCTATCAGACTAGGCCCCCACACTTGTGATTCATTTGTTTTAATTATCTCCTCCAAGGTGTGTTCTTTGAGCACAATCAATCTTCCATGCATGGGCCCCACATCCATGGATTCAACTAATGTCAGAATGAAATATAAAATTGTGTTACCTTGTCATTATTCCCTAACCTCCAGTGTAACATCTACTTAGATAGTATTAACATGACAGTAATTACTGTAAATACTCTAGAGATGATTTAAAGTGAATGGGAGCACACCTGTAATTTCAACACTTGAGAGGCTGAGGCAGGAGAATCTGCGAGTCCAAGGCCAGCTGCTCTACACAGTAAGACTCTATCTCAAAAATGAGATAAGGAGGCTAGAGAGATTGCTTAGTGGTTAAGGTGCTTGCCTGCAATGCTTAGTAACCCAGGTTTCAATTCCTCAGTACCCATGTAAAGACAGATGCACAAAGTGGAGCATGCATCTGGAGTTTGTTTGCAGTAGCTAGAGGCCCTGGTGCACCTATTTTCTCTCTCTCTCTCTCTCTCTCTCTCTCTCTCTCTCTCTCTCCTCTAGTTCTGTCTCCTCTTACAAATAAACAAATAAAATATTTTTATAAACTCTTTTTTTAAAATATTTTTATTTATTCATTTTCAAGCAGAAAGAGAGAGAGAGAGAGAGAGAGAGAGAGAGAGAGAGAGAGAGAGAGAACGCACCAGGGCCACCACCTTGTGGGTCTGGCTTATGTGGGTCCTGGGGAATTGAACCCAGGGCCTTAGGCACTGGAGGCAAGTGCCTTAACCGCTGAGCCATCTCTCCAGCCCTAAAATATTTTTTTAAAATGAAATCGGAGCTTGGAGAGATGGCTCAGCGTTCGAGGCACTTGCCTGCAATGCCTAATGATGCCCCAGTACCCACGTGCATCAGCAAGTCATTTGCAGTGGCTAGAGGCCCCGGCACACCCTTTCATACTATCTCTCTTTCTCTCTCTTCTTGCAAATAAATGAATAAATAATTTTTTAATGAAAAAAATATTTGAGAGGATGTCTGCTAGCTTCAGGCAAATGCTATGCATTTAAGATTAGGGACTTGAGGCCGGGCGTGGTGGCGCAAGCCTTTAATCCCAGCGCTCAGGAGGCAGAGGTAGGAGGATCAACATGAGTTCAAGGCCAACCTGAGACTACACAGTGAATTCCAGGTCAGCCTGGGCTAGAGCGAGACCCTGCCTCAAAAAAACAAAACAAAATAAATGCGTGCGCCACCACGCCCAGCTCCTCTAGTGATTTTGAATGAGACTGGGCCTCTCTTTGTAGCCCAGGCTGGCCTCCAACTAACGGCAGGCTACTCCCGTCTCAGCCTCTTGAGTGCTAGAATTAGCAGGAATCAGCCCCAAACAGGAGAGCCATTAGAATATATATATATATATATGTATATGTATATATATATATATATGTATATATTTGTTTGTTTGTTTTGTTTTGTTTTGTTTTTTTGAGGTAGGATCTCACTCTAGTCCAGGCTGACCTGGAAATCACTCTGTAGTCCCAGGCTGACCTCAAACTCACAGCAACCCTCCTATCTCTGCCTCCTGAGTGCTGGGGTTAAAGGTGTGTGCCACCACACTTGGCCCTAGAAATTTTTTATTGTGTGTAAAGAGCTGCACTATTTTTGGTTGTTGTTGTTTCTTAGGCTGGCCTTAAATGCACTATGTAGCCAAGGATGATTTGAATTTCTGATCTTGCCTCAGCCTCCCGGGTGCTGGTATCACAGGTGTGTGCCAAGATACCCAGTTGTATACCATGCTGGGAACCCAGGGCCTCAAACATGCTAAGCATGCACTCTCCCAACTGAGACTCATCTCCAGCCCCAGAACTACACATTTAAGAAGGTTACAATTTCAATAGAAAGAATTAGAATTTACATGTCAATCTGTTAGGATACAGTTCTTGTGTTTTGTTTTGTTTTTTTTTTTGAGATAGGGGGTCTCACTTCTGATTCCTACATTTTGCTTTTGAGTGTTGGGATTGCAGGCATATACCACCACAACCAGGCTAGTTGTCTTGAGTTTTTATTAACAAAACCTGTTGTGAAACCACCACAGCAGCCAGAGGGCTCCTGTTACAGCTCAAGTGATCCACAGCCCTCCTTTGCACAGACCCTGTACCGAATGACTGTCTCTCAGAGGAAACACTGAAGTCTCCTCTGTGGCTCCTGGAGCCCTTCAGGCCCTCTCTGACCTCATGCACTACCACTGGTCCTCTTACTCTCTCTGCTCTAGCCCCCCTGGTATCCTTTCTGTCCATTTTGACAGCATGGGCCTGGCATGCTTTGGCTTCGGGGCCTTTGCACAGGCTTTTCCTTTTACCTGTACCACTTCTTCCATAGCGCTGCTAGGGGTCACATTTAGAAAGGTACAGTCCTGGGCTCACCAACTGGAGATGGACACTCCTGAGGGTACTGGCCTGGGGCAAAGTCATTTCTAAAACAGTTCTGTGGTCACAGTTCAAGGGGTACACAGTAACGGTGTCACTAAGATTGGACTGTGGAAACTCCTGAAGAAACAGACTAAGTCATTGAAATGGCTGGACTCACAGAACCTGGAATGGGGACTGTGGCGGTGTCCCCTATAACCTTACATGTTCTGAAGGCTAGGTCCCCAGCTAATAGCAATTTGGGAATCAGAGCCTCCTGGAGGCGGTGTGTTGTTGGGGTGGGCTTATGGGGGTTACAGCCAGCTTCCCCCTGGCCAGTGTTTGGCACACTCCTGATGCTGTTGTCCACCTGATGTTGGCCAGGAGGTGATGTGGTTGCTGCTCATGCTACAACTTTTTCTGACATCATGGAGCTTCCCCTCAAGTCTGTAAGCCAAAATAAACCCTTTCCTCCCATAATCTGCTTTTGGTTGGGTGCTTTCTGCCAGCGGCAAGAAGCTGACCGCAACAGGGACACAAATGAATTCTCCTAAACTCTTGCCTGGGCACTGTTGAGTTTGCCCTTGTAATGGGTGTGGCTATGCCTGTGGTCACAAGCTTTTTGTGTGGACACTTCTGTCATACATTCCTGGGTTATGCATGTTTCTGAGGTCAGGCTGCCTGGGGTGTGGCCATTCCTGTGGTCACAGGGACTTCAGCGAGAATAGTCCTTGTGGATGAAACCTCCTAGACAGAGTGGGGTGCAAATATTCCTGGAGTCCCACAGACGGGTGTGGCTATTGCTCTCCTCAGAGACTAAACAGCAGATACACCTGAAGAGACGATTTCTGATGAAAGTTTGGACACTGTCACAGACTAGAGATACACACCCCTGGAGTCACCCAGACCATAGTCTGGCCACTCCTCAGGCCACAGACTACACTGGGTTGTCCTTGCATCACAGAGGTTGTGGGTTTCTAAAGATACAGGATTAAGCCATTAGAAAATGGTGTTCTACACCCTCCCCAGGCCTGAGACGAAATCCTGTTGCTGAAGAAACCGCAGAATGCCATCGATCTTCATCGAGAATCCCAGCGAGCTCTGGAATGGTAACCAACCCCCAGATGGCAGTTAGTGAAGGGCTGAAGGGCAATGCACAAGCTGCCAGGGGAAGCTGATTGGCGATAAGGGGAGTAAACAGACCATTGGCTTGAAACATAGTCTGTGGCCATGAATAGGCTGAATACAGTTCCTACTGGGAGAGAACAGCAAACCAAGAAAGGAGCAATTGTGCAATGAAGGAGCCTGGGCCTGGGGGAGTCAATCAACAGCCATTAAATTTGGCCAAATATTCCACTCAGTGAGGGGGAACCTTTGATTGGAAATGGGGATTTAGGGCAAGATGCACCGGATCCCATACTCTTGGGCTCCCAAGAAAAGAT
>PVHP010043987.1:0-14283 GCA_004024765.1 Zapus hudsonius
TGCTGGAAGGCACTGCACAGGCTGCCAGGGGAAACTGATCAATGACAGCTGGAGTAAACAGAGACGATTGACACGAAACACAATCTGCGGCCATGAGTAGGCTGACCACACCTCCTACTGGGAGGGAACAGCAAACCAACAAAGGAGCACTTGTGTAATGGAGGAGCCTGGGCCTGGGGGAGACAATCAACAGCTTTCAAAGTCGACCAATTTTCCACTTAGTGAGGGGGACCCCTTGTCTGGAACTAGGGATTCAGGGCGATAGGCACCGGATCCTGTACTCTTGGGCTCCCAATACAAGATGCACTGTGGGAGCGAGTGACAGGGAGGCTACTAAAAATAAAATCTAGGTATTCTAGAATTGTGTATATTTGTTAACCTACACTGATCTCACTCTCCGATGGAGATTGTGTTTGTATTTTTTAGGATGCAGCGAGAGAGCTGGGGCTCATCTAACCCTACCAACTGACCGTAGGCCGATACCTGAGATTCTGGCAAGAGAGGAGCCACTACAGTCATATCGTGGAGGATCCATATGGAACCCCAGAGAGAATGTCAGAATGAACAAGGGGCCCACAGCCACAGCCATTAAATCAACACAGGTAAGCCAGTGAGACAGAAACCAACGATTTTGACACAAAGACCCCTAAGTTCACAACCTTAAAGCAGAGTTAATACTCATCCACCACGACTCAGGGAATTATGAGGAAGAGGGGGCGGAAAGATTGTAAGAGCCGTGGTGGAGGAGATTATCCAGAGGCATGACCTGGCTGAATACTTGGCTATCCATGGTCCCCTGTCACAAGGTCTGATCCAGATGACCCATGGAGGATGTTATCCAGTGGAGGGGGGAGGGGAGGGCAGCGAGGAATTGGGGATAACAACTCATTGTTTGCCCGCTAAATGTTGTAACTCATTAAGGACAATACATTTTTTAAAAAAAGTAAAAAAAAGAAGAATGGCTGGGATAAATAAACCTCTTTCAATTATAAAGCTTAACCTCAACAGTCTCAATGTCCCACCCAAAAGACACTGGCTTGCATACTGGATTAAAAGGTGGGGTACTTCTATTTGTTGCCTACCTGAAACTCACTTCTCTATAAAAGACTCTGGAGAGCCCTGATTAATACGAAGAGAGAGCTTCACAATCTGATTTTGTCTTTTCCTGGAGAGGTCGAGAAAACATTTTCCTTTATTAAGGACATAGAGATTAAGAATAATTTTAGTAAAAGGAGCTTCAATGGGGTAGCCAATGTGGAAATCAGTATAATAAAAGCAGGGTAATTATTATCTTTGTTATTATTAGTTTTTTCAAATTAGCATACAAAGTAATGGGCTTCATTATGGCATTTTATATATATTTTGTCGTTTTATTGGCCCGCCCCTCCCCAATCTTGCTGCCCTCATTCTACTGTTCTTCTATCCCCAATATCTCTTTCAACTTTCTTATGATGTGTATTTTATTAACCCTTTTTTTCCTCTCCCACCTCCTTTAATATGTCATTGTTCCTTCTCATGGCCCCCTTTCTAGATCCATGGGCCCCCCACAACTCCACAAATTAAAATCTAGGATCCACATATAAAAGAAAATAGTTAGTACTTATCTCTCTGACTCTGGCATATTTTGTACTATACAGTTATTTCCATTCACATCCATTTTTTTCGGAAAATAATGTAATTTTATTTCTCTTTAAGGCTTAATAGAATTTCATTGTGTGAATGTTAAAAAAAAAAAAAAAGACAGAAACTACCTTAGGATGAAAGGATTGAAAGGGGTATTTCAAGAAAATGGGCCTGGAAAACAAGAGGGTGTTGTTGCTATTCTAATAGCTGACAAGATGAACTTCAGACCAACAAGATAACTTCGTATTGATTATGGCAGCAATTAAGAGGGCTGGAGAAGTGACTCAGCAGTTAAAGGCACTTGACTGAAAAGCCTGATGGCTGAAATCAATTTTGTAGTACCCATGTAAAGGCAGGAGAAATATAATCAATGGCTGGGGCTGGAGAGATGGCTTAGTGGTTAAGGCACTTGGCTCCAGTGCCTGAGGCCCCCGGTTCAATTCCCCAGGACCCACATAAACCAGACCCACAAGGTGGTGGCCCTGGTGGTGCATTCTCTCTCTCTCTCTCGCTCTCTCTCGCTCTCGCTCTCTCTCGCTCTCTCCCTCTCTCCCTCTCTCCCTCTCTCTCCTTGAAAATGAATAAATAAAATATTAAAAAAGAAATATTATAAATGGTTAAATGATAACATGTCTGTTATGGGAGAAACCAAATGCTCTCTAACTGGACTTTAGGCCCTCTACATAGAGAATTCCTGCCTGGTACGGAAAACCTAATCAAAAGCCTATGGAAATACTAGGAAAGTGTGGGGAGGACTACTACTGTTTTCAGGCTAAATAGATATATCATACCAATTAAACTATTCTCCAAATGCTTATGTTTTTGCCCCTATATTAATGCTATTCTCACTTAGGTTAGAGAAGCTTCTCTTTTCAGATGCCAATGACCACAGGAGTGATGCCAAACCCATGAAAGTGTGAGGAGTGACAATAGTGTATTCAGCACTAAATGAGACATCTCTATCACATCCTCCAAGGCTCAGGGACCACAGTGAAAGAGGTAGCAGGAGTGTGAGAGCCAAAGGAAGAGGGGAGGAGTGCTTATAATACTGTCTTCCTCTTCCAGACATTAAATGACCTTGATACTTATGACCTCAAAGTGGCTAACACTACCTACCTGAGACCTGTATAATAAGAGGCAAAAATGATATAAAAATAGAAGAGAGACTAGGTGGAAAGAAGATGGGATTCAGTGGAGAGGGGACTTGGGAGCAGTGCTTGGAGGAATCATGATTACGGTATATTTGGCAATATCCATCTAATTCAAGTAGACAATGTTCAGCCCTATGATTCCAACCACTAAATTATCATTTATGTTTGTTTACATTTCAGATTCTGTCAAAAAATTATAATCTCAGAGTATTATTTTGACACAGATAGTCCCTTATTGGTAAGAGAGAAAATTTATACTACTTTTCCAGGAACAAACTTAGTGACATGTATAATTTTTATATGTACCTTTATTCCTTAATTATTTATATTTTCTTCATAGCAGTATCTCTGATAAATTTCTTAAAGATTATAAAAATTATGGGGAATATTTTATTATATAGTAATGTTCATCATGGGAATATTCATAATATTGAAAAGTTAAGAATGGGCAATAAGAGAGATACTGTGAAATAAACTATGTTATATATAAAATGGAATTGAAATTATGCCACTTTAGGTAAAAAAAAAATCAAAGTATAAAATTTTCTACTTAATATGAACTTAAGTATACAAAATGTTTAGGAAAATACATTGAAAATGGTGTGTGTTTTCAACATAGGGTCTCACTCTGTCTCAGGCAAAAATGGGTGTTGATTGTGATTGATATTCTCCTCATTTTATTTTCCAAATTTTATGCAAGTAAGCACAGATGATTTTTTATAAGAATTATGGGGTTTGTCTTTCTTTTTTGGTTTTGGGTTTTGTTATCATTACTGATTTAAGAAACAATTACTATTCTCATAAAAAAGGATAAACTCACTCAATTTCAGGCAGAATAAATTACTTTCAACAAATAAGAACTTTTTCTAAGAATTGAAACTAAGCTACAGATATAAATGAAACGACTAAAGCCTCTACCAAGCCACATAGTTATTAAATATGATACTCAACAGAGTAGTGACTCAAACCTTAAGAACTATTTACTAGGAAATGTCACTTTCAACATGCTTCCAGTATTTCACTCTTGAGGTGGTAGTGGAAACACAGAGAAACAGGTTCACATTCTTCCTCAGCAGTCTGAAGAGTTCCCTTAACATTTTAGGTAATATAACTCAGGCAAACCCAAGATTCATATATTCTGGGCAGAAAAGAATTTAATGATGAATCAATATAAAGTAGAGTTGTATTTTTTTTAAAAAAAGATACTTAAATATGTATTGTTTTAAAATATTTCTATTTGTTTATTTACAAGGAGAGAGAGAAAGAGTGAGGGAGTATATGGGAGTGTCAGGGCCTCTTGCCACTGCAAACTCCAATCACATGTGTGCTACTTTGTGTGTCTGGGTTTACATGGGTACTAGAGAATCAGACCTAGGATATCAGGCTTTGCAAGCCAGTGCCTTAACTGCTAAGCAATCTTTCCAGCCCTAAACATAGATTTTTAAGCACAAGGGTTAAAAGAAAGAGAGCTACTCAGACAGAGACACACCTTGGCTCATAGGTATGACTTAGTGAGTCACCAAAATTTAAGACATATGTCTTACACAAGCATTGACATGGGCTATTCAAGGAAGAGTCACAAATATCTCAGCGTTGCATATGCCATTTTGGTAGCTCTCAATTCATACTTCAAAAGTTTGCTAAGAAACTGTTTGAAAGCTTTTTTTCTCATTTCTGATAAGAAGTTATTAGTGGCTTTGGGATGACTTGGAAGGGTTTACAATCTGATTAAACAAAACTAGAAGCCACTAAATTGCTTAAGGGACTTAGAATATGCTCTTTTATGGTAAAGGAGCTTTTGATGAGTCCTAGAATATTTCAGGTTTCTAGGTGGGAAGGGAAAAGGCCGTTATTAAGCAAATGTTAATTGTGAGGAATTCTTGCTTCTTGGATGGCAAAAAACTTCAACTAGTCTCCAAAGTGAGGATCTCCCTTTGTCATACACCCTAGTTTTCCCTTTCTATCCTGACTCAAACTCACTTCAACTTTAACTATGCTTTTTGGCTTCTCATAATAAGTCTTTATATTTACCATAATTCTGTCAGTCTCTGCCCTGTGTTGTCTCTGATTTATGCTGAGTCATCTCTTCTTGCTATTATGGACTGTTAAGCAAAGCCCAGAACACACAACCTTGTTCAGTTCTGAAACCCAGTCTAGTTTAAAGTGTGGCCTATTACTTACACTTTTTTTGTATCATGCATTTACCATTCTTGGCTCATATGAATGTGGAGTGCATCAGCCCCATGACTTCAACAAACAGCTGTGGTTTTGTTACCTCCACCTCTCAAACACATATATAACAGTTCTTGCTAAGAAGGAACTACTATTCTGGGTAGAGAGCCATTTGATAGAGCATGGATTATAAATCCAAACTAGGAGGAAGGAAGCCATTAATGCTTTACTGGGGCTTCAGGCTTCTGTGTATAAATAAATACAGGAGGGCTGGAGAGATGGCTCAGAGGTTAAGGCACTTGCCTCCAGTGACTAAAGCCCCAGGTTCAATTCCCCAGGACCCACATGGTCCAGACCCCACAAGGTGGTGACCCTGGTTGTTCTCTCTCTCTCTCTCTCTCTCTCTCTCTCTCTCTCTCTCTCTCTCTCTCTCCTTCTCCCCTCTCTCTGTCTGTCTCTGATTTAAAATGAATAAACAAAATATTTAAAAAATATAAATAAATAAATAAATACAGGATGTATCTGGGAGAAGAATTTCTTCCTTAGAATACAAGGTTTAAGTCTGGGGAGATGGATTAATTAGTAAAGTGCCTGCGATGCAAGCATGAGGTCTTGAGTTTGGATCACCAACACCCACTTAAAACTGGTATGCAACAATGTATGCCCTTCATTCCAGCTCTGGGGAGGCAGAGAGAGGAAGATGCCCAGAACTTAGATAGCTAGCCTTAGTGAACTGATGAGCTGAAGGTTTAATGAAAGACCTTCTCTGAATAAATAAGATGACAAGTGATTAATTCATCCAACGTTGATCTCTGACCTCCATATGGACATGTACCTAAACACATATGTATCCTAATACTTACAAACACACAGATGACATTCATAATCTCAGCATTACAGGTAACATAGATCTACTGAGAATTTAGGAGACCATTTTACAATCCAATGTGCTATCTTACAGATGAGGATGTTGAAGTCCTCTTAATGCAAATGATGCAGTCAGGTTTCATAATGCATTAGTAAGAAACTCAGGAGTAGAACTCAGGGCTATGGCTCCCTTGGTCACAATTTCTAGTGTTTTGTAAGTTGGTTTGCTAAAAAAAGATAGCCGCTTTCTTTTTTTTATTTTATTTTATTTTTTTTATTGTTCATAATGAGTTACATTGTTTAGTGGGCGAACCATGAATTGTTATCCCCAATTCCCCGTTTTCTTAAGTGTTTTACAATAAGCACCCTTTCTACCTTCCTCCAAAGCAAGATCTACAGAAAACTGTTTGGGAGAAAGATTTAGGGACTCAGAGAATTACTTGGACCCTGAGGTTATTCCCACAGGACACATAGGAAAAAACAAACAAGAGGCAATTACTATGTTGACTTCAGTTAACTGGGGGAAAACATGAAACCATTGCCTCCTTTCATCTCGTCTCAGTGTGGAATGCTAAGCAGCTCTGGGTAAGGATCTTGCATTCCAAGCTGACTCTGACCCAACAAAACAGCAGGGTGGAAACAGACATTGATCACACAGTCACTATCCTTTGCTATGCCCTTGGCAAATAGAGTGTGTTTACTAGGATTGCTAGAAAAGGTATTTATCTAATTAGAGAGTGTTTCCCCCATTTTATTAGTAAGCAATTAGACCACACTTTAGTACATTAAGGAGTTTTTGTAAATCCAACTGCAAGCATATACATTCTGTAATTGTGTAATTGTACATTGGGCACATAACCATGGTTTTTCTTCTATTTTGGCTTGACCATTTTTAAAAGCAATTTAGGGTTTCCTAAGCTAATGCTTATGTGGTGAGTGTTTTTAACGCTTAGGGTAATACATATAATTTAGCCATTCTTTGGTCTTAAATCCAAACCAGAAAATGACACAAATTCTGCACAAAAATATGTCAACTGCTTATCTGTCTGTCCTTCATTATGTCAAAGCCTGGGGATTATCTTTCGTCTCACATATTTTTAAAGTAAAGTGGTAGCAAAATATTATGCTTTACCATAGAAATGACAAAATTTTTCTAACCAAATAATTTCACACAGCTTCATTTAAGTCTCCTGTAGCTCATAAGCATGCAATTGAATTTATCTCAATTAAACTATGTTTGCACAACAGGAATGAAGAAGAAAAGTAAGAATCACATCAGAATGAAAGTCAGCTTTGTTAGGTTAAATATATTAGGTCAAAGAATATTGCCAATATTTGACCATATTTACTTATGGATATGTTAATTTTCTATGGTTCAAATTTTGCCATATACATACTGAAAATTAAAATCATCATTGGTTTTCATCTTTAATAAACACAATGGATTTTTACTCAGCTGCAAAGAAGATTGAAATTACTTCATTTGCCAGAAAATGGATATAAATGGAAATCATATTAATTGAAATGAGCCCATCCCACGAAAATATATATCACATGCTTTCTATCATATGTTGAAGCTAGGGGGAAGAAATGACATGGAAATTAATGAGAGACTACTAGGGATATTTAAAAACAAAGAAGAAAGGGAAAAGGAGAGGGTAGATAGCCTGATTCCTGAGTGCAATCCCCCAGCACCTACACAAACCCAGGGGCAAAAAGTGATGCATGTGTCTGGAGTTTATTTGCAATGGCAGGAGGCCCTGATGTGTGCCCATGCTCACTTTCTCTCTCTTTCCTCTTTATCTCTCTTTCTCTCTCTCTCCCCAAATAAATAAACAAATTAATAAATCTTTTTATAAAGGGGTTGAGAGAGTAATGGAGGGGCTGATTGATCAAAGATTATATTCATTTATGGAAATGTCACAGTAAAACCTTTTTCTTTATAGAAGTAATTTATAGTAATAAAAATTAATAGTAAAAGGAAGGACATGATAACATGATGAAATTGCCTCAGATTGAGCCATTTATAAAAGGTGCCACAAGACTTTGTAAAGTGCATATATGACATACTTTGTTATCAGTTTGCCAGGGAAACTTTAGGCCAAACACTGAGCTTGTGAAACTCTCTTTTTCCTTCTCTGACAAATGAGTGTTTTGAACTAGAACAATTTCTTTTATGAAATACAATTCTATAAAAGGATCTAATCAGTTAGAAAAAAACTCTAGATAATAAGGCATATATTATGCTAAGCAACTTTAGACCTATGTCAATCTCAAAACAGGTACTGCATTTTTATATGATCTAAGAAATGTTAAGTGCATTGAAATACATAATTAAAACCCAACTCTTTGATTAGGTAGTAATTAATATAATAATATTGAGAACTACAATTTATTGAGTGCACATTAGGAGTCTTAACACCTTTGACACATTATTTTTTATGGTCCTATCCCATATACATGAGCACCAATGTGCTAGTAAATGCCTCAAAGCAACTATCCCAAAGGACAAAAAGCTGTACTTTGTAATGCTTTGTGATTTTCATGGTGTGATTTTTTTGCCTTAGTTGAATTTCAGCTATTAATCAGACTTCACAAACATAATAGAGTTAGCAAGAGATGCTCAATAGAACTCCATTACATAGTATATAATCATTTACATACAGTGAACATAAATAATTTTAAAGCACACATAATAATATATCATAAAATAATTAGGAAGTGATGAATGCTGAGTATTTTTATTTTAATTTTAATGTAATTTAAATGCAATTATATAATTTATCTTAAAACCACAGCCATGTTTCAAAGGTAGCTTAAAATGGTCTTTAACATTTAGCAGTTTTTGTAATACAAGAACACCACTCTATATGAGGTTGATTTTACTGTTTAATTTCACTTGAAGTAAGGAACAGTAATATACAAAATGTTAAGTAACATATAAAGGCTATATACTAATAAATTTAAATCCAGAATTCTCAGAGATAAGCCTTTAACCATTAATTCTGGGGAAGTTATTGCAATAGATTTAAAGAATATGTTTGGTCTAATCCAAGAAATGTACCTTTAATGTTGATAAATTGTCTCTAAGCAAGCCTAAAAGATGTTAGAATGGAAATGACCACGAGAGACCACTCTGAAAGGAAAGGCTTTTAATAGGAGGAAAAGCGAGCTGCCGGGCACTTTTACCAAGGGTGGCGAAAAAGGCGCGCGAGGCAGGTTTAGATCAGGGTTTTAAAGGGAAAAACATTCAGGTTGGGGTCTGGTTGGGTGCAGGGCTCAGGGGGTCACGTGCTCTCAGGATCAGGAGGGGGTCGGAAGGACAGTTTCTTGGAAGAACAGTCTCTCAGGCCAGGTGTTGTTTCTTGATTACAAGAGGAAGTCTTTATCTTTGATCTTTGTTGATACTGAGTCTGGGTTGGGAAGAGGATCAGGATGCAGCCTGAATTCCCACCTTACAAAAGAGAAAGTAGAAAGCAATATATAAATGTGAAGAATTGTATTCTAGGCTGGGGAGATGGCTCAGCTACTAGCTTGCAATGCCTGATGGCCTGACTCTGTTTTGATTACTCAGTACCCATGCAAAGCCAGATGCACAAAGTGGTGCATGCATTTGGAGTTTATTTATATTGGCAAGAGTCCCTGGTATGCCCATTCTCTCTCTCTCTCTCTCTCTCTCTCTCTCTGTCTCTCTCTCTCTCTGTCTCTCTCTCTCTCTCTCCTTACAAATAAAAAAAAAGGTTTAAAAATGGATTCTAGAAAGAGGGTCTCTTGAGAGAAAATACGGTTTCTGCTTCATGACATTCTTTAAAGTGAGTCAGAAGGAAATAGTAATTGAAATAAAGAGAAGTCAGAAGAGTGAACAAGCCAATCTACTATTAAACATCACTAAGGGCACTGAGGTGTTAAATCCCTATGGGAAAAGTTCACTAGTCTAGAACACTCAGGGAATGTTGTCTCCATGATTTTTCTGCACTGAGGTCCCTATAGATTATAACAGATATCACCAAAATTTCTCCCATATTTTTCAGATAAAAGAACAAAAACTATGTTCATAGTGATAGCTATTTGACACATAAGTAATCTCCAGCATACTTTAGTAATAGATGAATTTCATTATTATAGCATTTCATCTACTCAGCAGTTTTAAGCATTTTAAATTGGTGTTTTACAGGTACCATTTGGTTAATTACTCTGTACTGATCATGGATGTGACAATATTTCATTCCTTTCATGAAAATTCAGGTTTGCTTTGATGTTTAGCAGACAAACTCTGGGTGTGGCCATAGTATGCAGTATCTAGAATCATTAGCTTCTACTAGGTTTTAGAAGTGTTTGGTCTTGCTTAGATTCAGGACATGTTCAGAAAAGTGTCAACCAAATTTTAGAATTTGCTTCATATATAATAGCAGCTACAGAATGCCAAAATTTGATGTACGCTATGTAGCTGGTCTTTGGGGCACATAGATTTTGGGTACTAGAGATACTTATTTGATCACTTATGGAAGTCTTTTGTAAAAGTAACTTATCTTTCAAGAGAGGTTCATATCTGACTGTTTTATGGTTTAATGTCTCAATGTTGGGTGATGTTAGTTCATATGAAAACTCTGCATTTGTAGTACAGCCAGGATACCTGTTCATCAGAGCTGAGCTCAAAGCAACTTCTTTATGATAATTGGAAATAATTTCTTTGATTTTCAATTCTTTCTTTATAGTGGTATTCTAAATGTTAGTTCTACATATTTTTAGGACTTGATCACCTCTATTGTGGATACAAAATGGTCAAAATCACTTGATATAGGTTCCTTTTCCCAATAACCCTTTTCATTTTCAGCTCTATTTACCTAAAGACTGATCATGATTAGCTAAGACACTTAACTCCCCAACTTGCAGTGCCTTACTCTATACTATAAAATATTCTTTCCTTACTCTTTAATGAGAACAGTGGAATTCACAGGAAGTGGTTTAATAACTTAATAGGAAGCTTCCCCAGAAGTATTCATATTTCCAAAGCAGTCTCTGTAACACCTTTCTCTCCTCCCCCCTCACTTCTACTGTTTGCTGCCCAATAAAGTGAGGAATTTGAGCCAATTTATTTATAAGTTCTTTCCAAGTGCTGAAGTTATTTGACCCCTTGATTCTGAGGGTGATAATGGCTTTAGCTCAAAGGCAAGTGGGCTAAGTGTTTGGCAGGGTCAAAAGTTATCTCCTGATAGTAAAAGTGTCTTAGTATCTTCATGGCTGAAGATACTTTCCCTCAAAATTCAGTTTTGTTTATTGTCTCATTTTCCATGTCTATGTAGATTCTAAAGTCAGTAGAGGAAAAAGCTGGTGCAAATAGATAAAATTGGGATTTGGGGGCTAAGGCTGTAGCTCAGTGGTAAAGTGCTTGCCTAGCATATGTGAGGTTTGATCTCCAACACCACAAACAAAGACCTTGGATCCTAAAAGCATCTGATAGAACTCATAAAGGAATTTGTTTATGGGGTCACTACCATATGCAAAATAAGCTATGAATTTCAACAATATGATTCTTTGCAAATCTCCAAATCACAGGTCTTTTAAAGGAACACTGAAAAGCCAAGTGTTTCCCCTTGATAATGAGTGTTCACCAGGCCAGGCATATCTTTTATAGTCATTATCTCACTTAACTCAACTGCAGAACCATCTCTAGTCCATAAATGCCAAAACAGCTTAGAATGTCTTGGTAATTTTCAATGACTCATGTAACTAATATTTTGGAGCTAGGATAAGAATAAGACTTCATCAATTGCTTCAATCCATCTGTTTTACATCCTGCTTTAATTTTCAAATTATGTTTTAAGGAATCCTAAATGTCTTCACAAGATATTCAAAATCTGGGGATAGGTGAGGGGGGAAAAGTAGAAGGGAACACACAAGATTTCCATATCTTGCATGTCGCGTTCACCTGTCAATTTTAAGCTCGGAAGAGATTCTTTTAGATATTTTATGTACTGAAATTCCATGCACTTTTTCTTGGCTTTAAAAAAGAATCAAAAAACATTATGCTAGGGTCTAATTTCTTCAATATCCTTCTGCCACATTTGAGCAGTTTTAACTGACATTTCTCTATGTTAAGTAACTCTGCAACTGAAGAATGATTAATAAAAACAAATCATTGTATATCTTTAACTATGTTGTCTTGGCTACAGATTCAGAAATGTTCTGGTACAAGTTGATTATTCATAGGCCTGTGAGGCAGATTCCTCAGAAGAGAAAAGGTGTCTGACCTCACAGCTGCTTGCTTTCTCTCCAAAAATTAAGTTTAGATAAGATGATCATTTGATGTGTCATGACCCTTGACCAAAAAAAATATATTGACTTTCATTTTCTTCAAAAAGGATAATTCTCTCAGGAATAAAGGGATTAACTATCAGCAAGAGTTGTTCCCCCTGTTTTCATTTATTAACATCTTTACAGTATTTATAACCTCATATTTTATTATGTATAATATTATATTATATAATATATAATATATTAGGTATACTTGGAAACCTGAACAGAGATCGTTTTCAATTTATTTTTATTTGCTATGATATTTGTTAAAAGAGGTGACAATATTCTTCAAAAAAATCTTATTTTGCCCATGGTTTTCTTTGAGGTTCATATGTGTGTATGCACATGGTTCATGCTAAGTAGCTTCATGCTATAGACTCTCTAGGTATTTTTATGAATATCCTGGAATAATTAACATCGTGATGGCATTCAAAAGTTGTCATATTGAATATGCTAAACTGAAGGAATTTGAGAAAACTACACATCTCTCTGAGGTTCTCTGGTTTTATCCTCAGACACAGGTCATAAAACTTAAGAAAATTTTCTGGCTTTCTCCTAAAAGAGATTATAAAATCTTCCTGTGAGAGGTGTCTTCCCTATAGCCAGAGGAAAAGTGTCCTTATCTATGAAGATGATGGGTCATAGAGAAAAATCTGAACAAAGCAGTCTTGCTAAGTTTCTCCCAGTTTATCATTAGTTAATGGCACTTTGATCTGATTATATAGCTCCACAACAGTCCAGTATTCATCAGACCTGCTAGAAAAACACTGAGATGTAACTGATTCTTTAGGTCTTCATTTCCTTATGAAATTTCCCATGTCACATAAAACTTATACTAATACATTTATATATTGTCTATTGTTGATCTGTTCTTTGTTATAGGGACCTCAGCCATGAGCCTAGTATAGGAAGAGAAAATAATATAATTCTTTCCTTGTAGTTGCAAGTTGCTTGGTGGAAGAGCAAGTTGCCCATGGGAAATGCTCGTTAGATACATTTACCTAATAGCAATCAGCAATATTAATCAAGTGTCTATTGTGGATCTTTTGTTGTTGTTGTTGTTGTTGTTGTTATAGTGATTTTGTCATAGTCAGCCACCACATACCCTTGGGATAAACTCCAAACCAGGCACAGTGATGGGAGGAAGGGATTTACTGAAGTTAGAGATCCAGGAGAGGTTTCATAATGGCAAAAGAGGCTGGCCCCCTTTCACAGGTCTAAACCCATAGAGAAGCCATAGCCATTACCAAGGCAGCACACACCAGCAAACAGGCAAGGGCAGGAGAGAGATATTCTTCCCCTTTATATAACCTTAGTCTTGTAACTCTTTCCCAGACATGTTGACTTTGAGTCTGGAATTTTTCTTACTGCACTGCCCTCCCAGGAAGGGATGTTTGTCTCTAACTCCCCTGACCCTCCCTATATCCTGCCCCCTACTGAGAGGGCTGCCTTCCTGAAAACAACCTCAGAGATCCACCCAAGATTACTAAACAGTTCAAGTTGACAATAAAATTTATCACAGACCTGTTGATCTGGTTTTTTTGTTTGTTTGTTTGTTTGTCTGGTCTTTTTTGTTATGGGGACTTCAACCACAAACCTAGTAAAATATTTTTTTTACAGTTCCAAGTTGCTTGGTAGAAGAGCAAGTTGCCCTTGGAAAACATGCTTGTTCAATCCATTTAGCCAATAACATTCAGTAATATTAATTAAATGTATTTTCTAGATAAGCAGAGATGGGAATGAAAGTGAAGAACCAGAAATGATATCCTGGAATTAGAAATTATTTTGTAGCAGAGTTCTGTTTGATTTGACCATAACTGGCCTGGAATTTCTCTAAGTATACTTTACCCCTCCCACAAATCTCCCCACCCTGACTATGCTACCACTCTTCCCAGGCCATAAAGACCCAGGCCATGGGCCATAAAGACCCAGGCCATCCAGAGGAAGGTTAATGGCTAAAAGTTTATAAAAGGTTTAACTACAGGGATGTCAAACCCTCCTAAGATAAGACAAGAGAAAATTTATACTAGGGGTAAAGCAGCCCTAAAAGATAAAAAGAGCAAACAGATGCAAAAATAGTAAACGTGCCTTAAAAGTTGCTTACTTTAAAGAGGTTATCTAGTTATTTTGACCCACATGAAATTTACAGCTGACTGCACTATCTCACCTCTGT
>PVHP010043989.1:0-14249 GCA_004024765.1 Zapus hudsonius
ACCCAGCTGTTTGATGAATTTTGATTCAACCCAGTGGTCATTGCCATCTGAAAAGAGAAACTTCTCAAGCCAAAAGTGAGAGTAGCATCAATATATGGGCATAAATTAAGTATTTGGAGAGCAATTTTATGGGCATAATATATCCATTTAGCTTACATCAGTAGTAGTCCAGATATTTTTGATGCCTCTTTTTCCTGGCTGAGTTGGTAGTTCTTCATTACCTATGGTTTCACCTTTAGCATTTGCAGTTAGGTTTCACCTTTAGCATTTGCAGTTAATCCCATCAACCATGGCCTAAAAATATTACATAGAAAATTCTAGAAATTATTTATTCATAAGTTTTAAATTTCATGCTATTCTGCTCTGTCTCCTTTTTGCAGTGTCTCCAGGCTGTCATGCTACCTACCACCCACTAGTCACTTACTAGCTAACTTGGTTATTAGATTCATTATGGTGGTACTTCGGTGCCTATGTTAAATTATCCTTATTTTGGCGCTGTAATCCTGGCAGTCAGAAGATAGAAGTGTGAGAGTTTATGAATTTCAAGCTCATCCTCAGCTTCATAGGAAGTTTAAGGTCAGCCTGCACTATGTGAAATCCTCTCTCAAAGAACCAAAACCAAACAAAAGCCCAAAAATAAAAAATCCACACAAAAATGTAAATTTTTTTGAGACCAAGTCTCATGTAACCTAGGCTGATCTCAAACTCACTATGTGACTTGAACTTCTGATCTTCTACCTCCCAAGTGCCGGATTATAGGTGTGTACTTTCACGCCAGGGGTTTGAACTCAGGGCTTTGTGGATGCTAGCAAACATTCTGTCCCTTGAGTCACATTCCTACCCCCCCACCCCCCAAAAAAATCTTTGTTTCACTTAATAATGAATCCAAAATTTAAGAATACTGATGTTGGGAGTTCAGATGTGCTAAAGAGAAGCCTCAAAGTGTGTCAAGTATTACATAACAAGGAAAACTATGAGTACAGTACAACAATATATTCTGAAAGACCACATTCATGTATTAAAGTATAGTTATAATTACTCTTTAATCATTATTGCTATTAGTTTACTATGCCTAATTTATGAATTAAATTTTATTGGAGTATGAATATATAGGGGAAAAAAAGATGATCATGGTGGCTCATGCATTCCAGGATTCGGGAGGCTGAGGCAAGAGTTCAAGCTCAGCCTGGGCTACAGTGTGAGGCCTTTTGTCAAAGAAAAAAAGAAAGAAAAAACAAAAGTCATAAACCACAATTTAAATTTAAAATTTGTTAACTGAGAATTTTAATGCATGAACATATAGTAATCAGATCAAGGTGGCTCTTCCTTTTTTGCTCTCATTCCTTTTGCCCTTCTTCATCCTCCATGTCAAAATGTTGGTGGGCTCACAACAGTGCTGGTTTTGGGGGCCATTGGTAACCACGGGGGGGGGGGGTCACGAATGCACCAGTTACTTCACATTGGGCAGTTAGTGCCCAAAGTATGCCTGTGCACTCTGTGACTCTTCCAAAGTTCCCTGAGCCTTGGAGGACGTGATAGAAATCTCCTTTAGTTTTGAGCTCTTATTAGCCTCTTTCTGCTTTGATGAGTTTGAGTCTCCGCAGTATCTCCTGCCATCTCCATGGAGAAGGTTCCCTGGCAGCTGTGACAACAGTGCTCAGGCTCATCCCACCACGTGCTCTGCCATGTTCCCTGAGCCCTGGTAGGTGTGATAGAGATGACTTGTCCCGCGCTGAGCACTGGGATTTCTCTTCTTGTCATTTTGGTTAGCTTGGGTCTTCCTAGTATTGGCTGCCATCTGCAAAAAGAAGGCTCTCTTACCAAAAGCGAGGTCAGCATTAATCAAAGAGCATAAACTTTTACACTAAGAAGACGTTTTTCATGGGCATAACATCTCCATTTAACCAAACAGTGGAATCTACCCTCTGAGGTCTATGACCTTCCAAACCATTGGCTTTTGTCTCAGTTCTCAGTACTTGGCGTGAGTTTCCTCCCACTGACTGGGGTCTCATATCCAGTCACAGCAATTGGTTACCCCCATAACTTACATGCCACTTTTGGCCAATGGGTACATCTTGCCAGGCTTAAACCATGATTTTCATAGTGTTTTGTATTCTCCCCAATGTTACGTATTCACTGTGGGTCATGGAAGATATCCTCAATGGTCAGGGGCTCTACTGCAGTATCAACCTTCACCAGTAATTAGTTTATTATATTACTTACTGTCATAGATATTTGAACTTTGATGCTTCATGTTGGTAAAATAGATTTTTAAAAAATATTTTATTCATTTTTCAAGCAGATATATATATGAGAGAGAGAGAGAGAGAGAGAGAGAGAGAGAGAGAGAGAGAGAGAGAGAGAGAGAGAGAGAGATAAAGAGAGCACCAGGGCCACCACCTTGTGGGTCTGGCTTATGTGGGTACTGGGGAATTGAACTGGGGGCCTTAGGCACTGGAGGCAAGTGCCTTAACCTCTGAGCCATCTCCACCCAAAATAGATTTTTTTACAGAGCAAATTTGTGCAAAAAATAAAGACCATTTTAAAATTCCAATTTGCTAAGCAACTAGATTGATATAATGCTCTACTTCTCTTGATTCATTTCTCTTTGGCCTAGTTTGCTATAACATCATGCTATCTATAGGTTTGTGTATGTGTGTGAGTCTATCCTAACCTAAGTTTTAGAGAGTGGGTAAACCATCTTGATATTTTGACTGTCATCCAAAAAGTGGCATCATGACAGCTTTTATGTTCTGTGTTAAATTTTGCTGCCTACAGCTTCAGGGATACTATATCTTTAAGCCAAAGATGCTTCATATTCAAAATAATTGTCTGCAGTTTCATTTCTGATATGACTTTTGTCAGGCAATCTGAGTTCACTGGTCTTTCTTCCTTGTTCAGGAACATTTTTAGGTCTTCTGCTTTATTTTGGTTGTAATTTGCATATGGCATTTTACACAAAAGCATTTGTAAACTTTGTCTCTTTCCCACTTTTTGTCACCAGAGAGCGCTTTTAATTATTTTCACGTCACTTCTAAGTTTTATCATCTATTCTTCTTGAAATATTTTCAGTGAAATACTTATTTACTATTCCTTCTTTTGTATTCAGACATATTCTGGGTTCACTATTTTTTGTTTTTCCCTCTAATGCAAAAATGGAGAAGTCACATTCAGATTGTAATTAAACCTGTATTTCCAGAGACTCCTGAAGATAAGTCTTATACAGGTAATGCTTGCTCTGCTCTCTAGTTGTGAGAAAGTAAAATGTGTTTCAGAGTGGGTAAAAGGCAGAGCAGGCTGACCTCCATGGCTGAAGAAAGGGAGGTGCCTAGTGGTGATGGTAGGGGGCAGAATGGACCTGACCAGGGCTGTTTAGCCATTGCCTAAAATATTCTGTTGCTCTCCCTTTGTTAGGGAAGCAAAGAACTATGCAAACCTTGGGAGGAGAACAGTTTCTTTGCCCCAACACATCTCTTCTCACATTGTAGAACAGAGCAGAACTCAACGGAATGATGTTATCTTTTGATTTTTTTGTATATGTGGATATTTATGTGGCTTGAGAAAGAATTCACAGACTATTCAGTTTACACATTACAAGTGACAATTCATAGGGCCTTTTAAATATATTTACAGAATTGTGAAACCTTCATGACAATTAATTTTAGAACAGTTTTTTTTTTTTCTGTCTCAAAAAGGAATTCTGAACCTCTGTGAGGTACTCTCCATTCTCCCCAAATCTGTTATTCCCATCCCTAGGTATTAGTCTATTTTCTCTGTGGATTTTTATATCCTGACTATTTTTCAAAAAAATATTTTTGTTTTCTTTAATTTTGTTTGTTTTTGTTTTCTGAAGTAGTGTCTCACTCTAGCCCAGGCTGACCTGCAATTCACTATGTAGTCTCAGGGTGGCCTTGAACTCACATTGATCCTCCTATCTGTACTTCCCAAGTGCTGGGATTAAAGCTGTGTGCCACCACACCTGGCTTATTTTTCTTTAATTTTTATTTACTTATTTGAAGGAGGGACAGAGGGGAGAAAGAGAGATACTCCCTGACACACACACACACACACACACACACACACACACACACACACACACACACACACACACACACACACACTGTGGGCACGCCAGGACCTCCAGCTACTGTAAATGAACTCTAGATACCTTGTGTATATGGCGTTATATGAGTAGTGGGGGATTTGAACCCAGGCCTTTAGATTTTTCAAGCAAATGCCTTTAACTGCTGAATCATCTCTCCAGTCCTTACTTATTACTTATTTGCAAAGAGGGTTGGAAGGAGGGAGAAAAAATGAGAGTGTGTGAGGGGAGGGCGAAGGATGGGCACACCAGGGTCTCTTGCCACTCCAATTGAACTCCAGACACATGTACCACTTCGTGTGTTTGGCTTTAACATGGTACTGGGGAATTGAATCCAAGCTCTCAGGCTTTCCAAGCAAGTGCTTTTACCCATGGAGCCATCTCTCCAGCCCCTAGTCTAAATATTTTATTTCCTCCCTTTCTCTGTTCCTCTTACTTCCCTCCCTTTCTATCCTTTCCCCTTCCTCTTGCCTTGTGATGCATCCAGCACCTTGCAAGTGCTCTAGCACTGAACCACATTCACAGCCCATGAATATGTCATGTCAGTGGGCTTGTACAACAGATGACAGTTTAGAACTATTGTTTGCTTAGCATATTTCCAAGGTTTATCCATTCTGTATGCATCAATACTTCATTGTTTTTATGGCTGAATCATGACCTCATTTATAGCTGTATCACATCTCCCTTCTTCCATTCATCAGTTGGAAGACATTTGCTTATTTCTGCTTCTTGACTGTTATGTATAATGATTTTATGAACATTCATGTATGCATTTTTGTGGTCTTGAGTTCCTTGGCCCTGCTCACCTTCCACTTCAGCCTCCCGAGTACTGGGTCTGTAGGTATGAATCACCATGCCCTCCTTGAAATTAATGCTTTCTCCAAGTGTCTGGAACGTTGTCTTTCCTCTTAACCTTGTCCACTGAACAGATTCTTATCCTTTCTGTCAGTCTGTGTCCTTGATCATCTGAATCAAGTTGATTTCTGATAACCCTGTTTTCTCTTCTTGCATTTTGCTTGACAGTTTTTACATATTTTCGCTATAACATTTACTACCCGTATTAAATCTGTTTAGTACTAGGAAATAAATAGGATGATAAGCATTTTCTCATGAAATCAGATAAAGTCAAAGTCATCCATCATTACCCAACTCCCAGCCTCTGTAATACAGGCTCTATTTCTCTAGTTTGACTCAATTTCACATCTTTTTTCTCTACCCTCCTCCTGCAATTCTTTCTTCTGTATCCTTTAAGCATTGTGTGGTAGTTTGAATGGATGTTCCCCAATAGATTCAGATTTTGTTAAAGTATATAACTTGAAGGAGGTGTTACCTTGGGCGGATCCTAAGGCCCAGCCCTAAGGTGTTACTTGGGATGGATCTGGAATTCCAACCCAAGGTATGCAGAGAGCAGCCTGAACTCTACCTGGAGTTCCCTACTGTTTGCTCCATTTTATTTTCATCATTACTTCAGTCCCATGGTTGAACTGTTATTACCTCTCATTTTGCAATTCAAGGTTACTGTTCTTATCCAGTAATTACTATGCTATGTGTATCTGACATAATGCCTGATACCACACAGTAGGTAAGCATAGTAGTAAACACTATTGCTGTTATTCTATTTCAGTTGTGCTCATCAACAGTCCTTGAAAGTTGGAAATACATCTTACTGTTCCTTCTGTCCCTAGAGCCTTTTGTAGTTCCTGAAACAAAACCCTCTCTAATGGCATATATGGGTCCAGTGGAAGAAAGAGCAGCAACAATGGGCAGGATGTGAGATTCAAAAGATCTTTAAAAGACAATTAAAACTTGTCTTTTAGAATATTACATACTTTGTAAAAAAAATTTTTAAAAATTTTGATTTCTCTCATTTTCTCCAGGGAGATAAAGATAATTTAAATTTATTGCTATTGGGTTTTTTTTTTAGCTTAGCCAAGGTTGATTAATTATAAATTTACATATGAGGATTATTATAAATGAGCAATAAATTGGGAGATTGCTTTTTAGTAAAACATGTTAGCTTACCTGAAAAATAGTTAATTATCTTTTCTGTGTTGAGAGACTTTTCATAGCAGCCTAAAGGATGGGAAACTTGTAATTAAATTGTCTCATCCTTCCCCATCTAGGTAGGAAAACAAAAGCATTTAATGTGACTATTATCTTTTGCCTTTTCTTTTGAGATGAAAGTATATCAAAGTATTATATCTATTTGGATAGAGATGTTGCAAGGTTCACTGCAATTTACCACTGTTGGTGACTTCTCACTCCCATAGGGCTGCATGCATCATAGCTTCTTCCAGCTTTCTGTCAGCTGGTTAACAGGGAGGAGGTTTCTATCTCAGCTCCAGCTTAATTTCTCAGTAACTGTAGCCCAAGCATGTGGAGTCTTCAGCAATAGGGTCTTATCATCTGGTTCTGGTACCTAAGAGTCTTGGCAATGGACTGTGATGTTTTGGGGACCTCAGGGACGTCCCTGGTCAACAACTCACTGGAAGGTATCCCATCCATTTCTAGTAACAGTCTATGGCTTCTGGATAGATAGAGATGTTGACTTTCCAACACTTTATAATGTTCAAAAAGGTTGGGATTTCAGAGCATTTCAGATTTTGAATTTTTGGATAAGGGATGCTCAACCTGTTCTTTTGTTTAATTTTAATTAAGTAGTTTAGAGAAAAATTGCCTAGTACCACATGTCTACTAAGTGTCAATTAAAATTCAACTTCATAGTGTCAATGATTTAACTATTATATTAAATTCTCTTAGAGTGCTTTGCTGACTATGAAATGCATTCTTGGAGAACTTAATTTACAAAGCATATACTCAGCAAAGAATTACATTCCATGAGAAAAAGAAAAATTGGCCAAGTGTTATAAATAGATGTTAACACAAAAAAAAAACCATTAGTTGTGAATGAGTATGAAAAGATGCTGTAGCTCAGATTATTTATCAGGGTTATTTCACACCCTGCGACTGGCCATGATGGCACCGGCACCGATGGACAGTAAAGAGTCGATAAGGATGTAAGGAGACTCTCATTATACTGCTATGGGAGTGTAAAGTCCTACAATCACTTTGAAAAATCATTTTTTAATATGTGAAATGGTTCCAGTCTGTGGTCTTATACTTCACAGTTCTGCTACGAGAAATACATATTCTAAAGCAGTGTAATAAAAATGGAATCTGGGGGCCCTCTGTGGTTCCAGTGGTCTTTTCAGGGATCTTGTGAAAATAGGTTTTGTCTTTTCTACTCTCATTTTCTTATGAGTGTTCAGTGGAATTTTCCAGAAGCTACACATTGACAGATTAAATGCAGAAACATAAATGAGAATGCAGCTGGCTTCTATTAAGCCAGCCACTAAAGAAACTGGCCCTAAGCAAAAATGTCCTGTTCTCACTCATTTATTTTGTTTTGGGAAGTATAGCTCTTTTTCATAAAATTACTTAAGTCAACATGTAGTGGGATTAATATGTGATATCTGTATTAGCAATACTTATATATAAATCTTATTTGATTGCTATCTTTGCTTATTTTAAATTTCTAGAAGGTTTAGGGGAATTAAATGCTCTTTGAATATCAAGGTTGTATTAATAGACTAGGCTGAAGAGGTTTCCAATTTAGTATAAGAAAATATGTCAATGGAAAAATCTCTTTTGGAATTCATTTTGGCAAAAGCTTTCCACCCCCCCCCCTTTCTGTGTGTGTATGTGTGTATGTTGCCTGAAAAACAAGCCAAATGTTCTTGAGTACCTGAATGCCACTTTCAGTTGTTAACTATGAAATTGACCTACAACTTTTAAAACCTTGTAGCAGATTATTGTTAACATAATAGAGAAAGTTTAAATCTGTTCTCTTGTAAAAATGTTAATTTGCTCTCTAACTTGTTACAGATATTACTTTGTGTAAAGCAAACAGAATGTTAGGAGTCATAATTGCCTTGTACTATCCTCAAAGATTTAACAGTCTTCTCTGCCTTTAATTTTCATGAATGAAACCTTCAAAAAACATTTTCTTTAAATGGGACTGGGGAGATGCTCAGTGGGTAAAAGCACTCATGAGGACCTGAGTTCAATCTCCCTCACCCATGTAAAAAGCCAGGCATGACCACATGCTCCTGAAACCTTCGTGCTGAGGGATGTTTGGGGTTACTGGGGCTCTCTTGTCAGTCAGTCGAGGAATGGGGAGCTCTAGCTTCAGTGAGAGACTCTGTCTCAGGGAAATAAGGAGGAAGAATGATAGAGGAAGACACTCAACGTCTTTTTCTGGCCTCCTCATATTTGTGTACATGGGACACACTTATCTGCATACACACATGTATATACCAAATGCACACACATACACATATTATACACACATGCCTCCCAATTTTTTTTTTGAGGTAGGGTCTTGCTTTAGCCCAGGCTGACCTGTAATTTACTATGTAGTCTCAGAGTAGCCTTGAACTCATGGTAATCCTACCTCTGCCTCTCAAGTGCTAGGATTAAAGTCATGCACCACCATGCTGGCCAAAAATCTTTTTAATACTTCAAATTTAGAGCTTTTTGAAGCTTTTTTGACCACTTTGAAGTCAATGGTTCTGTTGAATTAAAAATAATATTATACAGTGGGCATAGTGGCTCACTACCTCATGGCTGAGGTAGGAGGATCACCATGAGTTTGAAGCCAGCATTTGCTATAAAGTGAGTTCTGGTCAGCCTAGGCTACAGTGAGAACCTGCCTCAAAAAAAATTGCTAGCATTAGAAAGTTCAGTGAATGCACATTGTGCAGTGTAACTCAGGATGGCAGTCATACTTTGAAATCAGAATCAAGTACTGTGGGGACATGTGAATTTTAAAGCGATAGTAGTAAGTTGCCTGTTTGAACCAATGGAAACTACGAGGTTGTAGCACACATAGGTTTCACTATTTTAGCAGTCTTTGAGGGACATGCAAGGATTTTTTTTACTGATATGGCATAGAATTAAGTGAAATTATCTTGAGTCTTTATAAAACACATGATGCAGCTTCAGTTTTTGGTCTGTGCTAGCTGTCCTGCCTGGTATAACCTTCTCTCATCATCTGTGTAGTGTGTGAACTCTGTTTACAGAGGAGGGAATTGGGGCTGAGAGTGCACAGGGTGGTGGTGAGTAGGCTTGGGCTTCAGGTTGTGAACTCAAATTGCTGAAGGCTTTAACCCCCTTTCCCCTGCAGCAGCCTTCCCATCTACACTCTATGCATTGACCCAGTCTGCTTGATTGTGATGGCTCAGGAGCAGTGACTGTGTTGCCCTCTCCAGTCAACCACACAGGGTCGTTATGAAACACTTGAAAGTGGATTTTTGTTTGTTTTGTTTGTTTGTTTGTTTGTTTTTTCGAGGTAGTGTCTCACCATAGCCCATGCTGACCTGTAATTCACTATGTAGGTGGCCTTGAACTCACAGCCATCCTCCTACCTCTGACTCCCAAGTGCTGGGATTAAAGGCATATGCTACCACGCCTGGCTTGAAAGTGTATTTTTATTTATCAGGTAGCACAGTTGCTACAAGGACTTTGATTTAAGAGATTGAGGGCAATGGAGAGGTAAGTGCTCCAGTGGATAGATAGTCTGCCTCTCCTCACTAACATGGCTCAAATATTTTGTGCTGCTTTACCTTGCAACCAGGTATAAATTTAAATTACATTTCTTTCTTCCAGGAGGTCTGGTGCCAGTGAATCCTTGATTCAATTTCCCTGAGATATTAACCATTATGTTTTCTTATTTTCTATTTTAAATGTTAGAAATATGTAATAAAGAAAAGGGGAATCTGGAAAAATGAATCCAAATGAGTTCTAATTTCCTCTTGTTTTGGATTTATTTTATTTTGACCAATTTGTTGCTTTGTATTGAAAAAAAATTTGATAGATGGTGGAGTGAATCTCTTTAAGTTTGAAAAGGCCTTTGGGCCTACATACCAACATAATTACTATCAGGCAACACACATGGAAGATCCCCTTTCTAAATTGTTTTGAATATTTAAGCCAAAGGGAGATCTTATGTTTAGCATTTTCCAGCATATTTCATTTGGTTAGGGTTACAGTAATTGCACTGCTTTGGAAGAATAACATGATTTTTAATTCAGATAATCTTTTTTTCATAGTGTAGAATTTCATTTGCTTCAGAAATTTACATGGAGAAACAGCTAAACACTTGGCTATATGACATTAACATTTTTAATAAATCAGAATTCTTAGATTTTAAAGATGTTTACAAATATAATAAAACTGTTGTCAAGATATATTATTTCTGAGGTGTTTTTGATTTAGGAAATGTATTTAAACTTTATTCACCTAGTTGTTTTTGGCTTTCTCCATTAAAAAAAAAAAGATAGGTTGTTATCCATGGAATTTGTTCTCAAGAGCTTGCTCATGATATTCAGTACTTTTCAAGTGCATTTTCCCCTGAAAGTCATAAATCTGAATGGTGGGAAGATTATTTTTTGTAGGAATTCTGTAAGGAATTGTTTTAAGGCATGTGACAATAAATCAGATGTGCCCAAATCAGTGCTCTTTCCTTAGCAGTTTTAAAGGGTGCATGTTGTACCAATGTTTTCTAGTCTGTCTTAGCTCAGATTTCTTTATAAAAGTCATTCTTGTCAGTCAACCATACACTAAATCTTCTTTTCTGAGATATTGTTCAGTGTGTATCTTAAGGCTGGTAAATATATATATTTATATTATATTATATATATTATATTATATATAATATATATATTATATATATATATATATAAATATATATATATGGTTGCAAGGACACACATTGGAGCTATTTCTGAGTATATCTGACCGGGCTTCATGGGCATAAGTGTGCATCAGAGAAGGGAGATGACTGGATTTCCTGTGTTGTCTGGCTACTGGCCTAGACCCAGAGGTTCATTGGTCAGCCAGTTATCCATTGTGGGGTAGGCACACTGGGAGACGTCCAGAGGACCAGAACAATTACAAAAAGAAAGAAAGAAAGAAAGAAAGAAGAAAGAAAGAAAGAATGAGGGAGGGAGAGAGGGAGGGAGGGAGGAAAAGGAATTGTGTGTAATAAATATACACATGAATATTTTATGTATGAATATTTTAGGTGAAGTATATTCTTTATAGGATGTTTAAAGTGGCTTTTGCATGTGCCAAGAAGGGGGAAATTTGGGAGAGACTTTGATTTCTTTGTTTTCTATATGCATTCCAGGAAGCATCTTTCCCTGTGTCTGGTAATTGGCTGACTTGTTTTAGTGGGATAGATCTCTTTTACTTTCTTCTCCAAGAGATGGCCCCTTGGGTAAATATCTCCTAGTACAGCAAACTTCATATTTGCTTTTTTAGTTTGTGTGCTAGAAGAACAGTTAATTTGCTTAGTTGTGATTTGCTTTCTCATCATGGCCGAGCCTGTACTTGGAAGCAAGGACTGATTGTGCTCTGTGAGCAGCTACATTCAGGGCATTGAGGAACCCAGGAATTTCCTCAGACATGACACTGTCCTGTAGCAACCAGGGTCTGTATGAACAAGTGATAGGTGATTCTGTTTTGCTTTTTTGTTTGTTTGTTTGTTTAGAGAGTGGATTCTTAAAGATCCAATTTAGAAAAAATATCTTAGTGGTAGAGATAGAATACCACTTGTCCTGTCTCGTAGAGGGAGAAGAGGTAAATAATTAAAATATTACTTTTCTTTGACTGATACTTTCTTAGTTTTCTAGATTTGTTTTCATTGACAAATTCCTGCGAAAGACTGAAAATTTGAGTATGAGTATACATGATATAATAGTGTGAATCAGTGGGAATTAAATAAGGACTATTATCATTTGGAGATAGTGATATTTCCCTGCAAGTTTGAAGCAGGAACCTAGCTGGAATAACTTGATAAAAGAAACCCAATGTACAGCGTTTTAGATTTCTGCATGCATGCTAAGAATTGTGTAAAAATCAAAATGTCTGTGTATTGATCTTCAACACTTCAACAGTAAAGTCTCTGTTATGAGAGAAATTCTAGTTCTGGGTGGATTGTTGCCACTCTTAGGATAGTCCCGTTGCAAAAGGATGTTCCTACACTCTGAAAATTCTATATTCAACATGTCTCCTCTGAGACTACCATACTTTTCCTTATAATATTCATAACTTTTGTTTTCAACCTTAACTTTAATTAATTAATTAATTAATTAATGTTTCTGGGTTGCACAAGAGCTATAGAACCAAACAATATGGGAACAGAAGGAAAGTGGTCTAAGTTACCTTCCTTTGCAGTGCTGGATTCCCTCCACAACACACATGGGGAATGCTAAGACTCTCCATCCACATGGAGTTCCTAGGAGCTGTGCATGTCTCAGGCATTTCACTTAAATCTTGCAAGAGTTAGTAAAGTCTTCATAATTAGATAAAATTTGCCCTTCATTAACTTCTGTTCTGTGTTTCTTGTTTTAACACCATTTTTCTAGAAGATTGCTAGTTATTTCTGTTTTTGATTTGAGGTGTACATTTCTCATTGCTGTTTTAAAGAAGTATAGTTTTGTTTTTCATTTGGAAGTGTTTGTTCAAGAGATGAATGTTTCCATAAAATATGTGGATATGGTGCTTCTGAAATCTCCTTTCCCCTCTGTCTGCTGTCCAGAAGTTTCTCTGCAGGGGCTCTTTGCCCAGTGCAAGTGCTCTCTGAACCTTGCTCTGAGAGAAAAGCAGGAACTCTATCTACAAAGGCTCTGTGGTTGATCTGATGAAGCACACACACCTTTTTTTTCTGAGATTCAGTTAACTTTGTTTTTGAAACTTGAGAATTAAAATCTGGCTATTATTTGTTTATAAAGACTGTGAATATCCCTGCCATGGTGGCATATGCCTTTAAGCACAGCAGAGGTAGGAGATCACAGTGAGTTCAAGGTCATCTTGAGACTACATAGGTCAGCTTGGCCTAGAATGAGATCCTACCTGGAAAAACAAAAACAAAAACAAAAAAGGAAAAAAAAAGACTGAATATTTAAATAACCCATATTAGCAAATTTCTATCACAAAGCAAAGGGCAACTAAATGACTCAATTACTCTGGATCATCTTGTTAACCAAAATCCTGTGCTGGCATATCAAAATTTAGGATTAGGAGCTTTGGGAGAAAGATGGAGACCTTTGGTACTGGCTTTTGTTAATCACTGATACTCTTACGTATTTTGATTTGTTGGTTATTTTTGTAAAACAGAGCACAACAACGTTGTATCGTTGGGAAGTTTTGTTTCCAGACACCAGAAACAGCTTCTGTCTAAGGTAGACGAATAGGAAATGAGGAGAAATCAGAGGCAGGCAGCTCAGGGCTCAAGTGAGCATAGCCTCAGGAGGAAGGTGTTCATTTTGGTGACCCTCCTCAGGGTTTGGCTGCTGTTGCATACTGTGTACCAGCTATCTTTTGACAAATCAGGGCTACTTTTGTTTAGACTCTATTGGAAGCCAAGTGTTTCCAAGTGTTTCTTTTGTTTCCCCTGTAACACCTTTAATTTAAGTCAGATCTCAGAAACATTTTTTTTTTATCCCACTACTATTTTGAGTTTGTTGTAGACATGGATGCAGAAGCCACTGTGAGAGAGGTGGTCGAGATCTGCTATCTTACTTGGTCTGTCCTTTTTGGGAGAGGGGAGTGGAGAGAACTAAAAGTTATATCACAGCTGTCATTTCTTTTTTAGCATTCTTTTCTGTGTTTTTTAAAAAAATATTTTATTTATTTATTTTCAAGCAGAGAGAGAGAGAGAGAGAGAGAGAGAGAGAGAGAGAGAGAGAGAGAGAGAGAGAGCGCGCGAGCAAGAGAGAGCACGCACCGGGCCACCACCTTGTGGGCCTGGCTTATTTGGGTCCTGGGGAATTGAACTCAGGGCCTTAGGCACTGGAGGCAAGTGCCTTAACCTCTGAGCCATCTCTCCAGCCCTTTTCTGTGTTTTTAAACCTCCAATGAATCTAGAGTCCCTTTTATTTCTAATAATATGTGTTTGTGAACTTGGTTTTTCTTATATAATTTTTCAGGACGTATAGGTAATATTTTCTTTCTGGTTTAATTAATCCTCCCTCCCTGTTGTATCTTTGTATTCTATTTCATTTAAAAATAATTGTTTTATGGTTTTAGTTTTTTTTTTTTTTTTTTTTTTTTTTTTTTTTTTTTTTTTTTTTTTTTTTTTTTT
>PVHP010043990.1:0-14282 GCA_004024765.1 Zapus hudsonius
AGTGGAAAATTGGTCGAATTTGAAAGCTGTTGATTGTCTCCCCCAGGCCCAGGCTCCTCCATTACACAAGTGCTCCTTTGTTGGTTCGCTGTTCCCTCCCAGTAGGAGGTGTGGTCAGCCTACTCATGGCCACAGATTGTATTTCGTGTCAATCGTCTTTGTTTACTCCAGCTGTCATTGATCATTTTCCCCTGGCAGCCTGTGCAGTGCCTTCTAGCACTACACTAACTGCCTTCTGGGGGCTGGATACCATTCCGGACGTTGAAGGGTTCTCGATGCTGATCGTTGCAGTCTGTGGTTTCTTCAGTAACAGGGATTTGCCTCAGGCCTGGGGAAAGCACTCAAGAGCTTTGACAGAATTCTGTCTTGTTGGAATCTCATGAGTCACTTTGGTCAACAGCTCAGTGAGGGAAGGAACCAGTGGTTGGAACCAGGGGTTGTCAGGCTGATCTATTTATTCACAGGCTTAGACTATCTCCCCTACTACTCATGGCCCCTCTTGCCAAGCAACGCTCACTACTTTCTCAATAGGTTACAGTCTTTACCTATTTTCAATGGTGAAAAATTTGTGGACTGGAGAGATGGCTCAGTAGGTAAGGAATTTGCCTGAAAAGCCTAATGACCTAGGTTTGATTTCCCAGTACCCACATAAAGCCAGACGCACAAAGTGGCACATGAATCTGGAGTTTGTTTTCAGTGGCTATAGGCCCTGGTGCACCCATTCTCTCCTCTATCTGCCTCTTTGTCTATCTCATAAATACATAAATAAAATATTTTTTAAAAGAGTAAACTCATAATAGAAATTCTTTTATTTGAAATTCTCAAATATATACCAGACTTTAAAAATACATCACACACACAAGAATCTTACTGTGTAATAATTCCATAATCCCAATTTCCTTGACATGTCAGCCTGCATTTCTAATCAAGGGTTGACTGGATTTCCTAAAGCTAATATATGAACCAGTGTCATTTAACTTACGAAGAAGCCTGATAAAGGACGTCTGGTTCTTTAGCTTCATAGCCAAGAGCTAAGAAATCATACTCTGTTCTTCAGTTATCTACTTTCAAGCTGCTAGTTTGAATTGTCTCTCCTTTTTGGATACATATGTGAGTGTTCCTGCACATATGTCTCCACAGAAGTGTGAGTGCATATGCACCTGTGTGTATGCAGAATTCAGAGACCAAAGGTGGGTCTCTTCCTCGGTTGCTTTCCTCTTTATTTTCTGAGACAGGTTCTCTCACTGGAGCTGGCCAGCTGGCCAGGGGGAGCTCCTGTCTCTGCCCTGAGTGCTATGATTACAAAAGGCTGTGTGCCTGTCCGGTATGCATGTGGGTGCTGACTATCTGAATTGCAGTCTTGAACAGCAAGCACCTATCATCCACAGAACCATCCTGCCAGCACTGTAGATGGAATTCTCTCATCCTTCTTTACCTGACAGAAGGAACATCAGTCAATGTCCTCATGAGAAGAAACCTAAAGGACTTTATTCATCTATTTGACTTGCTCATTAGTTGCTTTTTAAAGTGGAAGGTATATGAATAGCAACTTGCAAGTGTCTCCAGAAGCACTTGCTTTAAAGCATTGAAGTGAGTCTAGGAAAGGGCAGAATTTGATACAATCATTCCATCTACTGTCTTTTGGGGCAACAGAAATATGGCTATTCACACAATTCGTCTCCCGTACTCTAAAATGTCGAGAGTGGAATACCCAATTGATTTCAGTCAACTACCCTCCACAAAGATACTAAATGAAACTGGTAGTGTCTTAGGACAAGCCAGAGGGTGTGAGCCACAAACCGAATACTTCCAGTGTTACATCATGTCAAGTGCATCTCCATCACAGCACGATCTATTGGACAGTATAGAGAAACAATTTATCTTACAGGTGATGGATAACCACAGAGCAATAGCATCAAGAAATACAGCAGAACTCACTGGAGCTCCAGCCTCTACTTTCTGCAACTGAGGAAAAGTTTTGGGGGGAGCCTAAACCTAAAATGGAAGCATTCCTGTTCGTTTGTTTTTTTTTTTTTTCAGAATTTTTATACAATTGTCGATATTTTAAAATCCATGTACATTGATCAAAGATAGAAAAAATAATGAATTTTATTACATACAAATCAAGTCAGTGCCAACAATAGACATGACATTCATGGCTAATTCTTGGACTCTTAGAAGTAACTTCACTGCACATGTGACCAGTAAAACACACACAGAGAGAGAGAGAGAGAGAGAGAAAGAGAGAGAGAGAGAGAGAGAGAGAGAGAGAGAGAGAGAGAGTTGTGGCAATATCTTCTACTTTTCAGTGGTTTTTAAAATACTGTCCAAAAGAAGGAAGGAAATCTCCAAAGAATGAAATCATTAGAGCCAGTTGTATTTGTATATTTTGGGACAATCAGTCCAATTCTTTGAAGGCAGTTTGTGGTGATAATTTTATGCACATGTCTTATAGTGCCCGTGCCTGGAATCTGTCCTGATCTGGCTTCCTGGCTGGCTGCCCTCCTGTAAACACTGCAAAAATGAAATACTGCCACAAAGAATTGTCTTCGAGACAGGCCACTCTACCAAGCACATGCCACAGTGGCAGATTGCATTAGGAAAAGAACCACTTCGTGTGATTCAAGAAATTACTAGTACAGGCGCTTTGAGCCTGTGTCCTGTAGAGCCGTAGAGATGAGGAGGGTGAAGGTATAGTAAGCACCTGCTGAGCATCTCTTGATGTATGCTCAACCTCTCCTTGAAATCTCACTGCCAGCCTCCCAGCTTTGCAGGGAAAATAACAGAGATCACCAGAGGTAAAGACTGTTGTCAAAGGTCACATACCATGAGGCGGGCCTCTCCCAAGCCGAGCTGAAATTCTAACCCATGGAGCAATCAGCCAGCTGACAGGCTTCTTAAGTCTGCAGCCACAATCAGCCGGGTCCAGAGCAAAATAACCCCTGAAATAACAGTGCTGATCTCCCAAAGCCATTATCAAACACCCAAGAAGTTCCTGGTGTGTTTACAAAAACTAGAGGAAAAGAAGAACCAAAGTATGAAATGTGTTGATGAGAGGGGGGAAAAAAAGATTATTTACATGTATTTTGAGAAATAACTTTCATCCTGATCAAATTGGGGACATAGCCAGGAGTGGTGGTGCATGCCTTTAATCCCAGCACTTGGGAGGCAGAGGTAGGAGGATCACCGTGAGTTCGAGGCCACCCTGAGACTACACAGTGAATTCCAGGTCAGCCTCGACTAGAGTGAAACCCAACCTTGAAAAAAAACCCAAAAAAATTGGGGACATACTTCATGGTGAATGGGAGTGGCTTCTATTTGCTGACAGGGAGGAAAGAAGTGTATGTAAGATAATCTGAAATTAAAATGTGACACAAACCTTCATTGCATGTGATACAAGGTTTGTTTTGTAGTACATTAGGCCATTTTAATTAATTCAAAAAAGTTTCTACAAAGACCACAACCACCAGTGAAGAACAGCTCTGCTTAAATGTAACTTGGATAAGAAGAGATCCAAATTGTTTTGAAAAAAAAACTAGGTTATGGTTTTAACACCTTGCCTTGTCACAAAAGCGTTTACTTATTCGTTGTAAGGTTATCACATGCTATCATTGTGCTGGCACCTGAGGAAAAATTCAGTGTGCAAATATGAATAAAATAAGTTCTTGGTAGGAGCTAAATGCCCCATGACACCTAATTATTTTATGGATTAAAATTTTACTTGGGGAATTAAGGAGATAGTTCAGTGGATAAAGCAGTTGCCACACAATTCTAAGTATTTGAGTTCAGATCCCAGGCACCTGTAAAAGTGAGAAGCTGTTAGCAGGCTTTCCTCACCCAATATGCCTCTGATGAGAAGGGAGGTGGAGACAGGAGAATGTCCCAGAGCACAAGAGTGGAGTGAGCAGCGAACAACTAGAGACCCTTCCTCAGATGAGGTGCAAGGTGAGGACCCATCTGAAAATTGTCTTCTGACTTTTACACACAACATGGCATATACAAGTCTACCTGCACACACACACACACACACACACACACACACACACACACACACACACACACGAATAATAAATTTAAAATACTCTTTAAAAAATTTGTTTGAAAAGTGTACATTTCTTTCTTATGTTCAAAGTGGTCTATTTGGTCCCTGTGCACCATGGGAGATCTATTCACTCATGTTGTTTACTTCAGATCACCTGTGCTGAGAGGGTGAAGAAGGGCCGCCAGATTTAGTGAATCAGGAGGAAGAGAAGGAGGAGGGCAGCCTGAAGCTCACACACCAGCACAGGGTGCACACATACTAGAGATGTGGCATAGGTGAGCAGGTTTGTGGGAAACTTCTTTCCATCCCTACCTATGGCTTTTTTTTCAATAAGATAAGCAGCAAAAATCACATCGTGCAAGAGCTAGGTGGTGGCTCAGCACTTAAAGGTGCTTATTCTGCAAGCCTACTGATCCAAGTTTGATTCCCCAGCACCCATGTAAAGCCAGACATAAAGTCATGTACACATCTGTAATTCCAACTTGCCTACTGCAATGGATGGCCTTCCCAATGGAAACAACAGCAACAAGAGAGATGCTGTATCAAAGAAGGTGGATGGAGAGGAGAGAGAAAAAGAGAGATTGAGAGAGAGAGAGAGAAAGAAAGAGAGAGATTTTAAAGTTCTGTCTTGCACAAGGAGCCAGGGTACTGAGTTTTGATTCCGGAGCCCTGAGCACTGTCTTTGTACCACAGTTTCCCCCAATGCAAATGAAGAGAGGCTGAACTAGACACCCCTATGTTTCTCTAATCCATTTAAGCAACATGAAGCACAGAATTTATGGTCTGCTTTATCCTTGGCAAGTATGCAAACATATTTTTACTTCTAATGTCAGCAACATGACTTCCCTTGTAATAGAAAGATTGAATAATCCAGAAATATCACCATTTGTCCAAAGCACCTTTTAAACTTGCTAGCCAGTAGCTAATGAGCTACAATGTAGGCATCTTAGGAGCATTTACTGAAAAAGTAAAAAGGTGATAACTAACAGGCTTATGGCCTTAGCTGTATTATACTGAAAGCTGAACGGGAAAAGAAAAATCTTATTGATTATTCAGCCATGCTCACTGAGAGGGCTTGTCTCTTTCTCATTCACCTACCTGCTGTGATTTGAAAGTCTGTATTCTTACATTGCATGTGCATTGGGTCTGAAATTCTACCATTACTGGTTTGAGTTTCCCAGTTTATAACATTATCTCTTGGATTTTTTTTTTACCTAAGATATGTATGTTCCTAAGAGAGTTCTCGTGGTAAACCATGAGCAGAGAGGAGAAAATGCTAGCCTTGTGAAGAAGCCAAAGGCAAGTGTGCTCCCATGGGTGCTGGGGAGGCTTTCCACAGAGACCCACAGAGGACAAATGAAAGCACAGCATACCCCAAAGGGAGATCAGATTGCATCAGGAAAAGCAATGCTGGGCAAAGTGGGAGAATCCAAGGCCAAGTTGATCCTCTTCCGGGTCATTCCAGTGCCAGATGTTCATCATGTGGTCAGTGAAACCTGAGGGGATTGAAGTCTCCCTAGCTAGCCCCGAATCATTTAGATACGTTCATGGATACGTCAAGAGTATTTGAAATTCAAAGAGATATTGCACATGAAATGATTTGTATCAGCTCTAAAGTATGAAACAGATGGTATTGTTTTATCTGATAGAGAAAACAAGGGGAAGGAGCTTTGGGGATAAAGGTAAAGGAAGTAGCTCTGTAAATACAGAAAATTGTATCTGACAGCATAAGCTAATTTAGTTCAAAAAGCAATTTTGTCTTTTCCTAATCATAACAGCAATCCTTCACTTCTGAACAGAAACATGGGGAGATGTTTTAGGAAAAGGGTTTCCCTCCCTGGACATGGCAAGGAAGTAAAACAGAGCAGGCTTGTCTCCGGAAAAGAGTTTAGAAGAGCAGTCAACCCCCAGCAGGCTCAGAAGGCACTAGGGTTTCACATGGGAGAAATTCTACTACTTCGGGTAGAAAGAAAAAAAGTTGAGGCAGAAGTAATACTTACCCAGTCCGTTTATGCAATGATCTGAAGACAGTGGTTCCAAAGCCACCTTTGAACTCCCATTTATCTGTACGGTAAGTCATGTGTAAATATCTACATGCGTATCCAGCCATCACATCAGCATAAATCAGCAAATGATTGCCAAACCTCTATTTTGTGAAGGTATGCACACAAATGATTTTGAGTATATCTAAACTATACTCAATTCTCCACTTGAAAGCACTCACAATCACCATCTTTTGAAGCCTTTGGAGACTATAAACCACAATGGCATGAAGTAAAACATCAAAAAAGAAAAGAAAAATCCTAATTGGTATATGAAAACCCAGTAGTTGTCTTGCACAATTTTCTGAAGTTATATTTGTGACACTCAGCTTTCCAACGCAGTTCCTAAACATTGCATCATACCAAACTCAACTTCCCTGTGTCCCCCACTAGCGCTCCGCCTTACATTTCCAATTGATGAAGGAAAAGGAGCCCAGGTGTTTAGCCTGGTTTCAGGATCAAACTAAGCAGAGTGCTGCACTTGTGCCTCCCCATAGAGATGACACTTTTCACCTGGGATGTCACCAGCCCAGAATGTATGCTGGACCACAGCTTCAATCTGTGATCAAATGATGAAGACTACTGAGGTATGCTAGCTTCACAGTGTCCAAGCTCAAGGACCAAGCTTTATCAAATTCCCAGGCTCTCTTTCTTGCCTGGATCTCTCCAAAAGATGTGCTCACCCCTGAGGTTTTATGAATCTTGAAATCCTGGAGTACTCGAGCCTGGAAAACAGTGGTCTATGATTGTAACCTATAGTCATGATTCCAAACCACACAAATAAGTAGACTTCTGAAGACAAAGGGACCAGAGAAGGAGTACTACCCTCTGCTGTACCCTGCTTTAATATATACAGTTATCATAAATGCTTCTCGGATGTCTGTTACTATGTGAAAAATAAGAACCAGCATGAAATGAGTAATGTAATTCCATGTTTATAACTTTAAAATACAGGTACACAAGCCACGATATATAATAATTGCAACAAAAGTTCCACATTAAACATGATACCAGTGAGGCTTAGGAAGAGAATAAAAGCAGGAAGTGAGGATAAAAGAGCAGAAGGAAGGAAATAAGATGGGTTGATCTTTATATAGAATCATGATAATTTGCACTAAATTAGGAAAGAGGTTTAATATAAACATCTTTATATGAGGTCTAACATTTCAGTCACACAGTTGGACTCAAGTGTGAGTTTTGTGAATTTCTCACATGTTGGTTGCTGATATTAGAAAAGAGAGGCGCAGGGTCCAATGTTCTTGATTTGATGGATCATCTTGCAGAAATTCGGGATTCCCTGCCCACTCAGAACTGCTCAAAGCCACCACAAAATCCTTGCACAGACTGTGTATAATCACTATGGTAGAGTGCTTGGCTAGGATAGGTAAGTATATGAAGCCCAAAATTCAATACTCAATACTGCCCAGAAAAATAAAAAAGAATAAGGAAAAGAAAGGAAAAAGAAAAGGAAGGGAAAGGAAGAGAAGGGAAGGGTAGGGAAGGGAAAGGAAGGGAAGGGAAGGGAAGGGAACAGGAAAGGAGAGGAGAAAGCATTGAATCTTAAAGCTGGAAAAGATATTAAATATAAAGCTCACCCATCTTAAAGATGAGGTGGCCAAAACCACCAAAAGGATAAGTGAGGCAGAAAGAATGCACAGTACTTAACTCTAGCCAGATGCTCTAAGCAGTATTTAACTCTAGCCAGGTGCTCTAAGCAGTACTTGACTCTGGCCAGGTGCTCTAAGCAGTACTTGACTCTGGCCAGGTGCTCTAAGCAGTACTTGACTCTGGCCAGGTGCTCTAAGCAGTACTTGACTCTGGCCAGGTGATGTCCTGTGTACTCTAGCCATGTACTTTAGAGACAAGTTACAGTCTTGTGTGTAATTTTCTGTTATTTCATCTAATATTTTTTGAGAATAGAAGCAATATCTTAATCTCTCTCCTTGTGTCCAACTCCACAAAAATTTTTTAACAATGAGTACAGCCAAAGTTATTCTAAAATATTGATTATCCTGCGCTGCTACTGAGGTTATAGATCAATTACGGACAATTTTCCATCTATAAATCTACTCTATGGGTCACAATGTACTATATAAACATTAGTTGACATTTGACTAAACTCATATCCGTCTCATAATAAGAAAACCACACTTTCTCTTAAAAATTTATCTTATTTATTCACAATTCTTACCTAGAATGTAGCAAATTAATTAAACCATGATTCAATATAAGCAGCAGTCTGTTTGCTAAATCTCTTGATCTAATATTGAGATAACCTCACAGCAGCGTCAGCACATGGATTTCTCTGCAAGTACTATGCTGCCTCATCACATGACACAGCAAACACACCTCTTAAATAAACTCTAGAAAGAACCGCCTTTTTCAAAGAATATTATCACACACCTCAGTGTTTTGCCATCTCATTCCTAAGGCAGGAAGATCCTAATCTCCTGATCATTTCTATTCATCTTTTAAGAATGACCTTAATTATCATTCAGCCAGAAAACTCTCTGAACCCTTATTACATACTCAGGAAATCATCTGAATATGTGTATGTTTTATTCACACAGGTCAGAGCTACGAGATGCAGTAGACTTTTATCTACATTCCTTCCTGTCACCATTTACTCAATGCCTGACTCACAATGGGAACTCAATAATTGAACACAGCAGATGCTGGAGAACTAAGATAGCCCGGCCCGCTGTCTTCTCCCAACGTGGTAGAGGACAAAGGACAGAGCAGCATGGGGTCAGGTAAGGCCAGCAAGAGACAGGAAAGGCAAGCTGACTTCTCAAGAATCTGGACAATTGCTCATGAATGGAGGATTTAAGCAAAGATTAATGGTTCCTCAGGTAACAAGCCTAAACTACAGGCTCATGGAATCGGGCAGATTACTGGATAATAAAGTGTTCAAATACCAGAATATCAGACTGAATAGAATGCCAAAAACCCTAACCCCGGGTTCTCTATAAACTTCAGACCACCAAGGAGGCTTGTGTTGGAATATGGACTCACACAGGATTAAATCTGACAGTCAAAGTAAGTTTCTAGTGAGGAAAGAAAAGACAAACCAATTTTTAATAACTTTCACATACTTAATGTGCAATCATTAAGATAAGGCAACACTTTAATATCCCTGTGATGGTTAGGTTTTGTTGTCAACTTATCTTTTTAATTATCTTGGGTGGGTCTCTGAGGATGTTTACAGGAAGGCAACCTCTCAGCAAGGGGCAGGATGTAAAGAAGCTCAGAGAAGCTAGAAGTGAACATCCTTTCCTGTGTGGGCAGTGCAGGAAGGAAATTCCAGAGACTCAGGAAGCCATTAAGTCTGGGGAAGGGCTGTAAGACCCCACCCTAAGGCTATATAAAGGGGAAGAAATTCTCTCCTTGCTCTCCTGCCTGTTTTCTGTTGTGTGTGTGGTGTTGGTGATTGGTTTCTCTCTCTGCTTGGACCTGTGAAAGACAGCCAGCCTCTTTCACTGTTATGGAACTTCCCCTCGATCTGTAGTTTCAATAAATACTTTCCTCCCCCAAATTGTGCCTGGTTTGGAGATTCATCCCAGTGGTGTGTGGTAGACCACGACAATCCCTATCCAAAAATGCTAAAAACTAAATATCTTATACAAACAAAATCTAAACACTGAATGCATTCATGACCCCACAGTGAATACTAGAAACCCCACTGAAGACCTCAGTGGAATGGGGATGGAAAAACCCGATGGCAATGTGATCAATATACAATCCGTTCATACAGTAAAGGTCAAAATCAATTCTAAAAAATACCAGCCAGGAGTGGTGGTGCATCCCTTTAATCCCAGCATTCATGAGACCACAAGTTCAAAGCCACCCTGAGACTAAATAGTGAAGTCCAGGTCAGCCGAGGCTAGAGAGAGAACCTACCTCAACTCCCTCAAAAATACCAACTGTAGAAAAGAAGGCAATAAATAGAGGTCATATATGTTAGACAGACTGTTACAATTTGTTGATCATAAAAGAATTGAGCTCCTGGGAAAAAAATCTCCCAGTATTGTTTCTGTGCATATCTACATAGAAGAAAGTACTAGTCACTGGGCTCTGAGCACAAAGGAAGTGGGTGTGACTCCAAGAGAGTAATAGTATTGGTATCATTGCAAAATAACTGTAATCAAGGTCTACCGAGGATTAAAAGTACTCACCACAATGGATAAGCATGAGAGATAATTCATATGTTAATTAGCCAGAACCAGGCACTCCACTATTTATCCATAGTTCAAAACAACATATTGTACAGAATAAATATACATAATTTTGTTAATTAAAAATTATGCCAGGGGGCTGGAGAGATGGTTCAGCGGTTAAGGCACTTGCCTCCGGTGCCTAAGGTCCCAGGTTCAATTCCCCAGGACCCACATAAGCCAGACCCACAAGGTGGTGGCCCTGGTACGCTCTCTCTCTCTCTCTCTCTCTCTCTCTCTCTCTCTCTCTCTCTCTCTCTCCCTCTCTCTCTCTCTCTCTCTCTCTCTCTCTCTCTCTCTCTCTCTCTCTCTCTCTCTCTGTATCTCTCTGCTTGAAATGAATAAATATTTTTTTAAAAATTAAGCCAGGGGCTAGAAAGATGGATCAGCATTTAAGGCACTTAACTTCAAAGTCTGATGATCCAGGTTCAGTTTCCCAGTACACACGTAAAGCCAGATGCCGAAGGCCCTGGCATACTACTTACGCTCATTCTTCTCTCTCTCTCTCTCTCTCTCTCGTTACAAATAAATAAAGTTTTTTAATTAAACCCAATGTGGTGGCTCACACCTTTAATTCTAGCACTTGGGAAGCTAAGATAGGAAAATTACTATAAACTCAAGGCCAGCCTGGGCTACAGAGTGAGTTCCATGTCAGCTTGGGCTAGAGTGAGACCTTGTACAGAAATAAATGAAAGAAAAGAAATAAAGAGAGAAAAGAAAGAGAGAAACAAGGAAAGCAAGAAACAAGGAAAGAAGGAAGGGAAGGGAAGGGGAGGGGAGGGGAAAGGAGGGGAGGGGAAGAGAGGGAAGAAGAAGAGAGGAGGAATGAAGAAAGAAAGGAGGGAGGGAGAGAGGGAGGAAGAATTAGTGTAGTTGTTTCCTGGAGAAATGGGCTTGTTTCAGATAGTGGTGTAGTTGGGCACTGGGCATGTAGTTCAGTGGTAGAATACTCGCCTAGCATACACAGTCTCAGTCCTTGGTATTGTGAAAACTTGAGAAGCTACACCACTGTGTAGTGTCTGCATAGAACCAACACACAATCTCCCAGATACTTAACTGCATCTCTAACCTACTAGGGATAACTAGTCCAATTTAAGTGCTATGTACATGGTTGTTGAAGACTCCATTTTGTAAAGCAGACTCCATTTTTAGACTTACTTCCCCCTCCCTGAAGAATGCCTGGTCATTAAGACCAAGGAATGAAAAAAGGCACCATATAAGGAAACATATGGCTGTCCTGGAATGTGGGCTGGCCCTGGGATGTGGCTCCAAAGAAATAACCAATCAGGAGGCATATAGATACCGGAAAGGAGCCAATAGAAATACCACATGCCCTGTGGCCTGAGCTGTATTATAATTAGATGGCTTCTGTCTATAAATACCCTGCTCCTTTGTTCTCCATCTTGCCTGGACATTCATCTGTCTGCTTGTGGAGCCCGACTGCGCAGACGAAGAATAAAAAATTCCTCTTGCTTTTGCATCTGCTGGTGTGATTATTGGAGTTTTGGGGTGTGCTCTCCCGAGAGAGACCCTGGGGGTCTTTCAGTTGTGTTATAGCTGGCTTTGATAGGGCATAATGACATAAAAATGTCTACTCCTGGTCAGAACATTAATTGGAGTCTTTTTCAATGGTTGTGGAACCTGTGGGTGCAGAGATGATGATGTCATTTACGAATGCCTTCTGCTCCTAGCAAATACAATTTTAATTGACAAATGTCAGAAATATATAATATACATGTTTTAAGTTTTTTAAATGTACATTTCCTTTAATGTGTTAAAACTCTGTGTCTTTAAACTGTTCATTGAAATGTAAAGTTTTTTAAAAGCTAAAATTTTCCAACTATTTTATTTTTTATTTTATTTTATTTTATTTTTTATTTATTATTATTATCCATAATTAGATACATTGAATGAACAAATAATGAGTTGATATTCCCATTTCCCCAATTTCCCTTCTCCCTGTCCCCAATCAGCTGAATATCCTCCTCCCCGTGGGCAGTCTGGATCAGTCCATGGGGTAGGGGTTATGGAGTCAGCCCGGTTCCATCCTCCCTCCCCTTTGTATGTTGTTACAGAGGGGAGCAATGTCTCTGGATATTCTCCTCCACCTTGGCTCTTACAATCTTTCCACCCCTCTTCCACTCATATACAGTTCCCTAAGTTGAAATGTAAAGTTTTAGCAGAAAACCAGGCTCCAGGGTGAATTAACAGCTTCTAGTAGCTGGCAAAGTCATGGGGACTTTTTGTTTGGTTTTGTGCATTGCCAGAGCTGGCTTTTCTCTCTGGGAAACAGTCCTTGCGGGTCAGGGGTCTTCTCTGATCCCTTGACAAGAAAGCCTCTCACAAGCTGTCAGGAGGCAGCTTGTCCAGGGTTCTGGGAATTATAGCCTCTGCCAAAAATATTTTTGGAGCAGGATGACCTCCACATCAGTGCACAGTGTAGAAGCTGTGGCAGCAAGTGATTTTGAAATTGTCCAGAATAGGTTTTTTGAGAGCCATTTCCAGGAGCTGTTACCAAGTGTCCGTCTCCAAGAGAGGTCTCCCATACAAAAAAAAAAAAAAAAAATCACAGAGTGGCTGTGTGCCCCTTGGGGCACTCCAGAGAGAACTTTCCTGAAGGCTGCAGATTGCCAGGGAGGAGTGACTGAAAGGGGGCTTTAAAATGGTGGGATCGGATTGAGAGCAGGGAGTCAGTCAAGTGTGCAGTTTCTTCTTCTTGCTTAACTGAGTGAAATGAGGAAAAGCAGAGAAAGGGCTTCTTAACATTTTCTAACAGACAGTAGCAGACATGGTTCCTCCATTGCTCTCTTTCCGGAGCAAGCAGCCTTTCCCATTATGACTTGAATTGGAGATTTTTGTTTTAGTACTTGACACATTTACTGAATTCTTCATGGGAGGTAGACATTGGTTCTCAATTCTAAAATTTTATTCCAACTAAAACTATGGAAAATACATTGTGCTATCCTAGATCACCTCATGGACTAGGGACAAGGTATTTGTGGGAAAACTGGAGAACTGTGGCAATGAGCAAATTTTGATCTCTTAGTTTTTCCAAATCTACCAAAGAAATATGAGATGTTAACAAGTATAGAAGTGAAGGGCACACAGAAACTCTCTCTACTTTTTGCAAATTTTTCAATGTTCCAAAATAAAAAATGATATTTTCACCAAATATATAGAATATTAAATTTACCATTCCACTCAAAACTTACTTCATATATATCAACTTTGAGATGCACATTAAAATGCATTAAATCACTAAATAACAAAATAATCCTCGAATGAGCTGGAAAAACAAGTATTTATAACAATGTCTGAAGACCCTTAAATTAATTAAAAATCAAGTTACAAATGAAAGAGGCTTTGTAAATCAGAACATAAAAATACCAAAATATAAATTTATGTAATTCTGGAAAGAATAAAAACAATCATGAATTTCATTTATCACTAACAAAGTATAAAACCAGTTCAAACTTCTTTTCACTCTAACTAGAAACAGCAAATATTAATTAATGTCAATTTAATGTCATTGATCCACTGATCTAATTTGTAAAGAGAAGTATGGAATAAACATAAAAACATGATACCTATCTTTTCTTGGTCCCAAAAATCTGCAAGTGTTTTTCCCCTTTATACAGTGAAGTAAATAAAATAAATGGCTATGGTAAAATTTCATGTAATAACCAAATGAATTCCCATTTCATTCAGAAGTAATGTAAGTGAATTGCAGATATACTAGAGATGACTAGCAGAGCAATAGTTCAGTGACAGATATTTAACAGATATCCACAGACGGTGATAAGGTCCTGGTTACCTAAGATGGGTCACCTTGCCCTTAAGTCAAAGATATCCAGGAAAACATCCACTTGGGTTCTTGCAGCTGAATAGTGCAACACTGAGCAAATCTCACTGCTGAAGTTTATTCTCTTTGGTTTCCAAATCACTGTAAATTCACATTAGAAAACAGAGTTAGAACTGCGTCTC
>PVHP010043991.1:0-7500 GCA_004024765.1 Zapus hudsonius
TCAATGTAGTATTTCATAAAATCAATCTGGCAGGATGGAATTAGGAGCATAAAAGGGATTTGAGAGGGCTTTTAGTTTAGGAGGCAGTTACAGTATTTCATTGTGATGAGGTCTCCGACTAAGCAGTAGCACTGAAAGTAGACTGCTTTCATTCATTCATTACCCAGATATTTCCCGAAGGCCTGTTACCTAGTGTGCACTGCGCCATGCACAGATATCGCAAAAGCAAGCAGGACCACTGTAATCTTCTCTTAAGAAGCTTACATCTAGTGGAAAAGGTAAACAGAAAAGTAACCACACAGCTCACTGACACTGTGAACGATGGTAAGTGATGTGAAGGAAATGAACAGGGATGGTGAGTGATTCCGGGAATAGGGTCTTTGGACATTCTGAGGGTGAAACCTACACAATGAGATAGAGCAAGAGGAAGAAAGGGGTTTGTTTGTTGGTTGGTTTGTTTTGGCACAAACAATAGCACTGGTAAAAGCAGGAGAATGTTTAGTGTATCTGAGAGACTTAGGATGAGTTACAGCACGATCAGGGGGAGAAGGCAGCCTATCACGGAAAAAGACTGGAAAAGGCAAACACTGATGTTGCAAAAATACACATCAACTTTGTAGGAACCTGTAGTTTAATGTTAAAACAATAGGTAACTGTTGAGGGATACTTACCAGGGAAGGGTCATAATTTATTAAGTTATAGGGAAAATCTATTGGTTGGATCAGAAATTCAATATCTACGACAGAGAATGCATGTGGAGTCTGCTTTTGAAGAAGCAAAGAAACTGCCAGGAAGGGTGGCACACCTGCAAGCCAGTGCTGAGGAGTCAGAGGAGGAGGATGACCTCCGAGTTCAAGGCCAGCCTGGTCTACACAGCGAGGTACAGGTCAGCCAGGGCAACACTTTGAGACCGTGTCTTAAAAAAAGAAAAGAAAGCAAGAAATCTGTGCTTTATGAGAAGAGAACCTAAGGGGGCAGAAAGATTGTAAGAGCCATGGTGGGAGAGAATACCCAGAGACATTGCCCCCTCAGCTACAACACCTAAAGGAGGGCACCTGGCTGCCTTCCTGTGCTATCCATAACCCCTTGCCACATGGATTGATCCAGTGTGCCCACTGAGGAGGATACCCAGTGGATTGGGGACACGGAGGAGGGAAATGGGAATATCAACACAATATTTGCTCATTCAATGTATCTAATTTTTGACAATAAAGATAAAAATAAATAAAGACCATTTGTGAGGAAAAAAAGAGAAGAGAACCTCTTGTACAATATCAATAGACTAAAATTATCACTAAAATGAGGTTGAAATCATTTTAATTTCAAGTTAAATAAATTATAATGATTAAGCTCTTGTAAGAACATATTACAACCTAGAAATGCCCTATGTGAAAATAAGAGATACAGATCAGTCAAAGGAAAATACCTGTTGAAACTCCCTTACAAGTGATTGGGATTCTGATTTTGGAATATTACATAAATACAATGAGACTAGAATGGGGATAGAACCCAGATATAAACCTCAAATTCATTTATATTTCAAGTACACTTTGTACATGTGGCCAGAGGTAACATTAAGATTTTAATAATGCCGTGCAGTTACAGTGCAGCACTGCCTATCTGTGGTGTCAGGTCAGCACTCAAAAGACATCATTTTGGAGCCAGGCGTGGTGGCACCTGCCTTTAATCCCAGCACTCAGGAGGCTGAGGTAAGAGGATCACCATGAGTTTGAGGCCAGCCTGAGACAACATAGTGAATTTAAGGTCAGCCTAGGCTACAGCGAGACCCTACTTCAAAAAACAAACAAACAACCCTCAGTAACAACACACTTGTGTCATGAGCACCCGACTGAAGACTGGGCTATCCATGGTCCCCTACCACAAAGACTGATACAGACGGCCCACGAAGGCGATATCCAGCTGACTGGGGATGGAGAAGGGGGGCAACGGGGAATTGGGGATAACAACTCATGGTTGGCCCACTAAACAATGTAACTCATTATGGACAATAAAGAAAAAAAAGTATCATTTTGGATTGCAGCGTTTTCAAATTAGGGCTTTCACCTTCACTCTCTCTCACTGAAGAAATAAAACATATTCAATGGAAGGTAGGTACTTATGAAAGTCACTGAGAAAAACTTGAAATACAACTCATCTAGCTTGTTTGAGCCCGACTTTTTTTTTTTTTTTTCGAGGTAGGGTCTCACTCTAGCCCAGGCTGACCTGGAATTCACTATGTAGTCTCAGGGTGGCCTCGAACTCATGGTGATCCTCCTACCTCTGCCTCCCAAGTGCTGGGATTAAAGGCATGCACCACCACACCCGGTGAGCCCCGACTCCTGACACATTGTTCGACCTGTCTGTGCTGTTTCTGTAAAATGACTTAAACTAGTAGATCACAGCATGTGGTGGGGTAAATCAATCTGGGTAACGTCATGGAGGAGTAGGGAATGCGCTAGAATGGTTGGTGCTGCTAATTACTGTGACAGAGACATTTTATTCTGCTTAGTTCAACTAGTATATCTGCCACCCCTCCCTAAGAATGACCTAAAACTGTTCATTTTGCATCAGGGCTAGCTGGAACAGGGATAGAGCCCAAATAACTTCTGCCAGACAGATTCTATCACAACTATCCCATGTGACCTCTGTCACTTGAAAGCCACGATAGCAAGTAGCAAAAATGAATGGCTTCAGTTATGTTCCAGTAAAACTTCTTTATGGGCATTATCATTTGAATTTCATATTTTGTTCACGTGTCATGAAAGATTTTTTTTTTTTTTGGTTTTTCGAGGTAGGGTCTCGCTCTAGTCCAGGCTGACCTGGAATTCACTATGTAGTCTCAGGGTGGCCTTGAACTCATGGTAATCCTCCTATATCTGTCTACCGAGTGCTGGGATTAAAGGTGTGTGGCACCACACCCGGCGAAAGATTATTTTTTTAATCACTTAAAATGTAAAAGCTATCTTAAACTTTTCATTTAAAATTTCACCATCTGGAGCTGAGGATATTGCTCAGTGGTTAAGGCTCTTGCCTGCAAAGCCTAGCAATCCAGGTTCGATTCCCCAGTACCCACGTGAATCCAGATGCACAAGGTGGTACATGCATCTGGAGATTCTTTGCAGTGGCTAGAGGCCCTGGTGTACCCATTCTCATTCATATTCTCTCTCTCCTCTCTCTCTCTCTGGAGATAAATTTAAAAAAGCCTTTCTAACTTCTAAATGTTCATGTGAAAACACTTATTTTCACTTGAGAAATAGCATCGACCTCATGTGCTCTCCCCAACATACTCTAGCCCAACTTACCTCATCGAAGGTCATGGTGAAAACAGAGCAGTGGTCTCCTTCACTGGCCTGAGGAAGCCCATTAAGGACAGGCTTGAAGAGATCACAACACAGGAGAACTTCTATCATGATGTTAACTTGTCTACCAATGCTTATTTTACAAGGAGTGCTATGGCCATGTGTCATTAGGACAATAAAAGAAGATATGCATCCAGTCTCACTAAATCCTCAGTAATACACAATCAATATAAACATAATCCACTCATTCTGTAGTAAACAGTGTCTAGCCTTTGAATAGTGCAGGGTGCATCTAAAACTCACTGGAAGTACAGTGTTTTCCTCTTAGCAAAAAAATAAAATGAAGTTTTTCTGGAGAAAAAAAGACACATTCTGCCACTATGCAGAGAACATCAATTCATATTGGTAGCATCCTACATCCCATAGATATGCCTAAAGAAAATAGAAGTACAAATGCCAGCCTGGGTGCTACTACTCCTTGCCAAGATATTCACATATTTACCACTACTACAATAGTCAATGAATGAACTTTGCAAATAATTCATAGTTTCAAAGGGAACTTTTTGATGGGGAACTTTTTAAAGGAAACTAGGTCTTATCACTAGGCTTTGTAAAGCTGCCATTTTCATGTCCCTTAAATTCTGAGTCAGCAACAACTCCTCAGTGAAGCAGATGGCATTACATTAAAAGTGAAGAATCAGCTTCTGAGAAGTTGTTTAACGTCTCTCTGCTTATCTACCTCCAAAGACCTACATCTAGGCCCCTGAGGATCTCCATCCCTTCTGCCCTGGCCAGCACCTCCACCACAGCTCTACTGGCACTTCTGAAGCAGCCTCTCAGCAGCATCCATGCTGATCATCTAGCCAGCCCTGTCCCCACTGCAGCCTCTCCTCAAAGCCTCATCCCACTGTCTTCCCCAGGGAAGCCTGCCCTGGCCAGCTGTGTGCCCCTGCGGGCAGCATGCCCTTGGTCTCTATGGTTTCTGCTTCTTGGATCCATGTTTATATGATTAATATCTGCTTTCACCACTGGACTTCAAGAGGCAGGGTTGGCGAGTCTCAACACCTGGCATAATCCTCACCCACTGAAAATGTCCAACTGTCTCACTGACTCCTAAATGTGCTATAGGACATTCTAATAGCATTTTGTGCATGTTAAAAAATAAATAAATAATATAAATAGAATTAACTATAAAGCAAGTTACATGAAATAATACATTTAAGAAACATGGTTCTACGGTCTAAATATTTGTGTCCCCTGACAAATTAAAATGGTGAACCCTAATACCCAAGGTACTGGTACTAAGAAGTGGGGCCTTTGGGAGCTGGATAGGTCTTGAAGAGGGAATTCTCATTAATGTGATTACTGCTTTACGAGAGAGGCCCCAGAGAGCTGTCTTTCCTTCTGCCTGGTGAGGACATCCAGGCTCCATTTATAAGGAACAAGTTCTTGTGAAAAGCAGCAAATCTGCTAGTGCCGTGATCCTGGATGTTCCAGCTCCCAGAACTGTGAGCAGTATATTTCTATTGTTCATAAATTACACCACCAAAAGTATTTTGCTATAGCAGCCTGTGATGCTAAATCTCTATTGACAATTTGATTTGATCTAGAACCGCCTAGAAGATAAATCTCTGGGCATGTCTGTGAGGGAGTTTCTAGATGAGGCTAACTGAGGTGGGATGACCCACTCAAAACTGTGGACAGCACCTTCCGTGGGCTGGAGCCTCATGCAGAATAAAAGTGAGAAAGCTAGCATTCATCATTCCCTGCTTCCTGACAGTAGGCCGAATGCACCAGCAATTTCAGCCTCCTGCCGCCATTCCTTCCCCCCAATCGTGATGAACTACATCTTCAAACTGTAAGCTGAAATAAACCTTCCATCCCTTAAGTTGCTTAACAGGTATTTTAAAGCAGCCACAAGTAAAGTAACTAATAAATAGCTTGGCTAGACTGAAACAGATGCACAAAAGACCACCACGATTACCAAGTTCATTGTTTTTCCTGAAGCACACAATTATCCCAATCATGCTCCTGAGTCCCAGAGCCACATCTAATTGCCAATTCTGTTGCCTCATGTCTCCAGAGCAGTTCCAATTTCATATTTTAATTCCCCCAAATTATTGCTCTTTTTCACATTTCCCTTGTGAAAGAAACCTTCTCTGGACATTGACCTGACCATAGATATCTAGATCACTGACAGTCTCTCCAAGTAAGTCCACTCTCTCTCGCAACCCTAAAAACTTGCATTTTCTTCCTTCCCTCCTGCTTTATTACTACATTGATGGTTTTAATTTTTTTTACTTTTCTATTGTATTTAATTTTTTCTCTAATTATTTCTGAACCTCTTAGCAAGATATGTAAGACCCATGAGGATCTAAACAACTCACCTTGTCACCTTTTTTTATGTAACTCAGACTCATCTTTTTGTTTTAAGCAAGAATTAACTCATGAAACTTTAATTGACCATTGACAGTGACTACAATGAGTAAAGTACTATACGAATCCCAAGCGATGCTAACATTAATAAAACAGGCTTCCCATTTGCAAATCTATTTTTAAAATATCTTTATTATGAATAATTAGATATATTGTATGAGCAAATCTTGTGATGGTGCCCCCATTTCCCTCCTCTCTGTCCCCTACCCACTGGGGTCCCTCCTCGGTGCACATACTGGATCTGTCTATAGGGTAGGGGGCTATGAACTGCACCAGAGGTAGCCAGTTCTCCTCCCCCCTTTGTGTGCTGTTGCCGAGGGGGGCAATGTCTCTGGATATCCTCCCCCACCACTGAAAACTTTCTTGAGCACCATCTCTGCCAGAGTATCTTGCTTTCTGCAGAATCACCTCTATTGCAACATTTCCAGTGGAGTGCTATAGTGACACCATGTTGACTGCTAAAGGAACCAAAACCCTAACAGCAGAGGCAGAAGGAAACCTTATCTGAGACAGTTTGGACCTGGCTTTATGTGGTGGCTAGAGAACTGAACCCAGGCCAGCACATTTTACAAGCAAGTGTTTTAACTTCGAAGCCATGTCCCCAGCCCTGGATATTTTATCTAATTTCCCTTAACAAGTCAACTGCCAGGATTTCTCCTGCAAGTCCACTGTAGCCATGGCTCCAGTCAGAGAGGCATTAACTTTGAACATTGGGACATTCCAAAAACTAGGGCATGAACAAGCCTCATCAGAAGCCCTAAACATTCTCCTTTTAAGTTACCCTCAGCAGATATTCATAGTAAAAATTTTCTATTTATTTGCAGTATGTCTGAAAAGTTTTCATAATAAAATGTTGGGAAAAAACTGAATTGATTTTTTTTAACTCATGAGGTATGCCAAGTTATCATTTTCAGTAACAACCTGTTAATGAACCCATTTCTATATGACCAAATTCCAGAACATGGATCAGGCCTTAAGAATTTGAGGAGGCTAAGTTCTAGACACAAAACTAAAAATTCTCCTGTATTTGTCTCCCTGAAACAACTGGAGTACTACATAGTACAGGTCTGAATACCAAGACATTACACAGCAAGCTAACAAAATATTAACCATAACATGATCTATCACCCAAATTTGACAAATCTCATAATAAAGACACGTAAGAGTTCCACATCTCTTTTCTCCCTGCCTTGGGCTCCCCCACGCCAAACTCCAATGAATTTGCAAATCTTCACCCATCCATTCTCTGCTCACAATGCCCTATACACAACCTCCTGTGCCTATGGATATACACATCAGCTACATGGACAACCTCCAAAAAATAGACCAATGGGAGAGACCCAGCTATGGGGCAAGCTTAAAACCATCCTGGAATTCTCAGGTGCCAGAATAAGGTAAGATGAACTAAGCTAAGGTAAAGCGAGGTGCAGACACAAGTTAGATACTGCTTCTTGGTCCCAAGGACTGGATCTGTGAACAAGTGGAGAAGTGCTCAGTCAAGATCCAGAGCCCCTGCCCCTTAACCAGGGTCTAAACTGCTATAACATTATACTAGATATAAATTATTTGGCAGTCATAGCAGAAAACAGAAAAGTATAGGGGGGAATTATTTTTAACTAAGATTAGAATTGAATGAAGAAAAGTGAAATCCATTCACTCAACTAATACTCATTAAAAGCCCACCAATCTTGATATAGGAATAAGACAAACAAGGCTTCTACCCTAACAGAAACTACATTCTACATTCTAGAGATGAGAAACAAAA
>PVHP010043991.1:12500-14178 GCA_004024765.1 Zapus hudsonius
ACAGAAATAAGGCACTTTACTTCAATTAAATGATTTCCCCGCAGGCGATGTCTTCTCAATCTAAGCTAATGACATCATTTAAGGAGGATGGCCCATTTAACTAAAGAACTCTTTATAAAGCAGACAGACAGAAGGTGATCTGAGAATGTTTGCAAGGACTTTCCATATTTCAAAGTGATATGGTGAAATACCTACATGAAATCCATAAGGTTAGAAATCAATCAATACTTTCCAGAAACAATTTCATGCGAAAGAATGGAACAAAGCTCTTGGGCAATTTCCCTTTCAAGAACTGGTTCTTTCCTGATGGCAACTAGGCGAGACCAGACTAGCAGCTCCACAGACACTGCTTAAAAACTGGGGCCTAATTTCTGAATGGCTGAACTTCCTTCTCTGCATGCTGTTTCTAGGATAGTCCTGCCCAGGTCCAATGGGCTTTTTTGTACCTGACTTTGTACTTCTATTTGTGAAACAGGGAAAAGTACAATGCCAACTATCATTAACTAAACTAGATTGACCAGAAATTAAACTGATTTCTCTAAAATGAGAAAGTTTCAGGAAGGCTCCAGAGGGCTCTTGCCTTAACCCTGTGCCCTAGAATCTAATCTTGAAAGCCTTTAAATGGACTATCCTTCCATTAAAACTTCTACACCTCAGTATTCAGGTGAGAATTTGGGGAAGAGACTCAAATCAAACAGTAAACTAAACACAAGATAATCTCTGGGAATAGTTAGATTTTCATCTCTTAGGAGTTTCAATGTGTGTGTGTGTGTGTGTGTGTGTGTGTGTGTGTGTGGTTTTTTGAGGTAGGGTCTTGCTGTAGCCCAGGATGACCTGGAATTCACTCTATAGTCTCAGGGTTGCTTTAAATTCACTCTGCCTTGTGAGTGCTGAGATTAAACCAGCTCAAAAATATCTTTTTTAAAAAATATATATTTTAATATTTTATTTACTTATATTAGACAGACAGACACAGAGAGAGGCAGAAAGAAGGAGGCAGGCAGTGTGTGTGTGGGGGGGGTATACTAGGGGTACCTGCCCCTGCAAAAAAGAATTTCAGACACATGCTCCACTTTGTGCATCTGACTTCACATGGGTCCTGGGGACTCAAACATGGACCATAAGGCTTTGAAAAAAAGCACCTTTAGCTGCTGAGCCATCTCTCTATCCCCTTAAAATTAATTTCTATTAAACAGTATATATGCCAACTACTATTTTGTGTTATCTGGCAAGGAAGCTAGGCCAGTAATGACAAGACAGAAAGTCTTAACCCTAAATGAGATTATCACTGAAGTTATAGAAATGTTTCTGATATTAAAAGGCTATTTGACCTTGGACAAGTCACTTAACACATTAAACTTCAGTTTCATTACTGTAAAATAATCTCTGAGGCCAATTCTCATATGTCAAAGAAAAAAGTCCATTTTAGAAAAACGAATGAAATATAGAGCTACTATCAAATGAGTCAAGTTTTACAATATTTATATTGATATAGTCTTTAAAATGACAAGATGTGGCTTAAAAAACAATTTGCCTGGATGTCAGGAAGTGTACTTTTCTTAGAAAATCAGAACTCAGAAAAAAAAAAAAAAACACCAAAGTAAGAGACTGGTTAGGTATTTATGAAGAATTCCGTATACCTACCAAGCTGCTTGGCAGTGGCCATGGCATAGTAAAG
>PVHP010043992.1:0-14173 GCA_004024765.1 Zapus hudsonius
TCTATCTATCTATCTATCTATCTATCTATCTATCTATCTATCTATCTATCTATAATCTATCTATCTGTCATCTATGTATGTATGTATGTATCTATCAATCATCTATCTGTCTATCTCTATCTAGAGAGCTTTCATGGGAATGCCAGGGCCTCTTGCCACTGCAAATGAACTCCAGATAAATGTACCACTTTGTGCAACTAGCTTTGCATGGTACTGGGGAATTGAACTCCAGCTACCAGGCTTTGCAAGCAAGTGCCTTTAACCACTAAGTGATCTCCCCAGCTCTGTAGATACTTCTTAAATACATTTGCTCTATGGTGCAGTTTAACTCTGAGGATTTGTTGATTTTTTTGATTAGATGACTTTTCTATTGTTCTTTCCCCTCAAGCTCACCTGCTTTTCTCCCATGGCCCATTTATTTCTTTAAATTTGTTTGAATCAAGAACTTTGATACATAAATATAGTATAATTCGATTGTATTCTTGGCCCATTAGTCTCTTTTGTCCCCACTCCTTTTACCCCGTTCCTTGAATACCCTCTTCTCTCCATATAGTCCTCCCTCTGTTTTCTTGACTCATTCCTTTTATCCTCACCCATCCTCCGTGTCAAATTTTGAACCCGTGTTGTTGGGCTCCAAACTGTGTAGACTTTGTGGGGAGAATGACCAAGCCTGTGAGGTCACGAATGCACCAGTCAGTTATTGTCTGGAGGACAGTGTTGTGGCCCATTTCTAGCTTCCTTGTCTCTAATGACTCTCACACCAACTTACATACATATCTAAAATTCTATTCCCTAGCTATTGTGGATAGAGAGGCAATAAGCATGGGTGAGCATATATCTCTGGAGTAGTTCATAGAGTCATTAAAAGGATATGTCCATGTCATAGTCAGACCTCCAAATCAGCACAGTTATAGGAGGAAGGTATTTATTGAAGTTGCACATCTAGGAGAAGTTCCATAATGGTGAAAGAGGCTGGCTCTCTTTCACAGGTCCAAACAGAGCAAGAGAAGCCATCACCCACAGCACAAACATGTGTACATGCATGAGTGTGTACACACACACACACACACACACACACACACACACACACACAGAAGCAAACTGGCATGTGGAGAGAGATTTCCTTCACCTTATCTATAGCCTTTGGACAGGGTAATGCAACCCTTTCCCAGATTTGTTGACTTCCTGAGTCTCTGGAAATTTCCTTCCTGCACTGCCCTCCCAGGAAGGGATGTTTGTTTCTAGCTCCCTTGAGCTTCCTTACATCCTGCCCCTTACAGAGAGCGCTAGCTTCCTGTAAAAAACCTCAGAGACCCACCCAAGATTACTAAACAAGTCAAGTTGACAATAAAACTTAACCATCACAGCCCAGCGGTCGTATAGCTGAGTCATGTGGTAGATTTTCAGCCTTTTGAGAAACCTCCACACTGATTTCTATAGTGGGGGCACCAGTTGCCACTCTTACCAATCACGAAGCAGGACTCCTCTTTCCCTACACCCTCACTAGCATTTGTGGTCATTTGTTTGCTTGATTCTGGCTTCTCTGACTGATGGCAGATGGAATCTCAAAGTTTTGGTTTGTATTTCCCTGATAGCTAATGAATACTTAAGAATATTAATAATATTTTTTTGGCAATTTGTGTTTCTTCTTTCTGCTCAGTTCCATTGTCCAATTTTTTGATTGGGTTGTTTTATTTCTTATTATTTAGTTTTTATACTCATTGTATATTCTAGATATTAATCCTCTGGCAAAGACTTTTTCCTACTCTGTCAGTTAGTTCTTGACTCAGTTGACAGTTGTTTTTACTTTACAATAGCTTATAAATTTCTTGAGGTCCCTTTGTTAGTGACTCCTCCAGCAGCATCCTTTGCTCAGGATTTTTTTTAAAATAACCTGTGTTTTTGTGTGCATCCATATGAATTTTAATATATATTTTTTTCCTATTTCTGTGAAAATGGTACTGGGATTTTGATTGGAATTGCATTTAAAAATATTTTATTTATTCATTTTCAAGCATAGAGATACAGAGAGAGAGAAAGTGAGATAGAGATAGATAGATAGATAGAGAGAAAGATTGAGAAAGAGCACCAGGGCCACCACCTTGTGGGTCTGGCTTATGTGGGTACTGGGGAATTGAACTAGGAGCCTTAGGCACTGGAGGCAAGTACCTTAACCACTGAGCTGTCTCTCCAGCCCCTGGAATTGCATTGAATCTGTATATTGCTTTTGGAGGATGGCCATTTTCATGCTATTAATTCTTCTGATCCATGATCATGGGAGATCTTTCCTTATTCTTGTGTCTTCCTTTGCTTCTTTCTTTAATAGGTTACAGTTTCCATTGTAGAGGTCTTTCACTTCCTTGGTTAGGGTTATTCCAAGGCATTAAATATTTTCTGTCATTGTTGCTACTGGGAATGCTGTCATGAATGCATCCAATTTCATCTGAACCAAAGTTCTTGGGTGCTGAAGTCAACTATGTACAGATTGGTTTGATGTACTCTGAATGATAGCCTAGCGCAGGGTCCCAGGTACCCCCATGAAGCCTACCTGAAGGACAAGTACTATTTGTCAGAGAGAACACAGTGAGTCCTGTGTTTTCCATCTATGACAGTGGCTTGCTGAGGCCCCATCTTACTCATTCTCTCTACACTCTTTCCTCACACTTTTAAAAAATACTTATTTGAAAGGAGAGAGAGAAAAAGAGTGAGTGAGAGAGAGAAGAGAAACAGGGAGAAGAAGAGGCACACCAGGGTCTCCAGCCTCTACAGTCAAACCCCAGATGCATGTGGCATTCTGTCTATCTGGCTTTTCGTGGGTACTGGGGGATTGAACCCCTATCAATAGCCTTTGTAGGCAAGCACCTTAACAGCTGAGCCATCTCTCCAGCCCCCTTTCCTTCACTCTTTAGCTGGTCACTGGAATCACCGGTCTTTTTGTTGTTGTTAGCTCATGTCTTTTACTAACTCATACAAATAAAACACTTCTATAGTCTGAGAGCTGAGAAGACGGAGACAGGAGAATCTCTAAGACATTTTGGTCAGTTTATCTAGATAAATCAGTGAGTTTAGGGAGTAGAGTGGTTTGATTCAGGTGTTCTCCATAAGCTTAATGTGTTCTGAATGCTTGAACCTCAGCTGTTGACAGTTTTGGAATTGGAACCTTGTTGGACGTGAATTGAAGACCTATTCTACCACAGACCCTCAACATCCCTGACGTCTTGCTGAGTGCACCAGCCAAACTTCAGGACTTCTCAGTGTGATATGGACCAGGCAGGCAGATCATTACGGTGACCTCCCCCAGTAACTTCTCACTCCTGAGGGAGGAAGATGGGCTGGTTTGTCATTACTTGACCTTTGGTTTAAGTAGTAAGCCAGACAGTGTCTGGTACCACATTCATTTGAAGGGTGGTCTTGAAGGGGAGGTGACGTGTCTCCCCATGGCTCCTCATGCTTACACATATTTCAGAAAAGCCGACATGACCTTCTTTCTCTTAAGCTTATTATTCATCAGAATGGTATAAAGACTTCTTCCTTTAGAGCACCAGCACTAAGTCTGGACAAAGGATGAAAGGTGGACTGTTTTCAAATGTTGTAGTGAGACAAGGGTTATCTTATCTGTCTTCTAACTGATCACCAACAAAGATCAGTTTTTTGCTGACCAGAAAGAATGCCTTCCTTATCCTGGGTCTTGGACTTTCCATTGATGGAGTGTGTGAGAGCTCAACCTTGAATGAATGAGGTTCTAGAAATATCTGTACGTTCCCAGTGGTTCCATCATAGGTGGGCAGGTGTTTGGTAGGAAAGTAAGAATGAGGGGTGACCCACCAGTTGGACCTCTTTTAATAATCTTTTCTGTCTGCCCAACCTGAATCATCTCTCTCTCTATAGATTTCAATGAGTTTTCTTGAGCCAGCCACCAGCTAGATACTGTTTGGGATGTGACAATATTTTCTGTGAGTTCTAGAGGAGAGGAACATGTAAAGACTTATCTTTCCCAAAGCAACAAGCTTGTGAGCTTGGCCTTCTCAAGATGGCTTCTCCTCAAAGTACCATGTTTTGTAGAGAAACTCAGCATTGATGCAGCTTCCTGGTCAGTTGACTTCAGACTGCCTTTCTGTTCTATGTCTGCTTGTGGACCAATTCTGCCCACTACATGTTTCTCTCTTTCCCTTTATTTTCTAGGCTCAGCATTGACACTGTCTTTCTTTTTTTCTATTCAGATGAAATCTGTGTCTCTCCAAGGCACTTTCTGTCTGACATTGAACTTCCCTCAGTCACACACATCTCTGAGATGCTTCTGGAAGCTACCTTGATTTCCAGGTCAACGAGAAGCTGGGAAGCGCTCTTTGCTTTAACCTTGGTTCCTACCCACTTGAGTATCTTTTTAGTAAAGAATCAATAATACAGGAATACAGGGCGTCCATGTTTATAATTTAGTATAAATATCTATGAGCAGTTTGGAATTCATAAGAATGTGGGACACGGTTTGGAACAGATGTACTTAGGGATCAAATGATGTGCTTTGTTTGAATCGAATGGGAAATTGAAAAATGAGAAAGATTTTTATATCTGGAGGATATTGGCAGTATCACAGATGGACACTCTAACCTTTTTATTAATTTGTGAAGTCAGTGACAACTTTGGTGTTCTGAAGAACAGGGATTTAGATTTAAACATTGGCGTAGGGAAGTTTATTATTTATTTGTACAATACAATCACAAAGGATTTTTAAAAAATAAGTGTCAGGATACTAACAAATGGAGAACTCCTTCCAGTTAATTCACCTATATTGAAATGAGTTAGCCATAGGACACACCCTCCAGCCATTGCCTTCCTGAGTCTTAAAAACTTTGTATAGTTGTAAAAATCCCGAGGTGACATTTAAAGTCTCATGTCTACAGCACACTTCTTCTTCTGTTCACATCTTGTGATTACTTGTCTTATCTTTAAATTAGATGCATGCTTATACAGTCCAGAAATCTGTATAGTTAAGTAAAAATTTCTGGAATAACATACATTCTCACCAGATCTGACATCCTAAGAGCGCACGTGGTTCAGTTTAAAAGGCTTGATGTGGGCATTCTCCTTTCTCACCTTACCTCTTAGACATTTTTTTCTCCATGAATCTTGCTTTTCTTCCTCTAGTGTTTCTGTCATTAGTTTCATTTTTTTTTAAAACATAATTTTTCTTAGGTCAAAAAGATTGAGTTAGGTAAGTTAAGAAATTCTTGTGTAGCACTTTAAAAACAACATGACTTCATGGAGAAATAATTCAAGAGCTTCTGTTACATAAGTGGCTCTCTGGGGGCTAGGCACTTAAGCAGACACATTAGTTTTTGAGGCCCCTAAATACCATCTAAGGAAAGCACGGTAGCAATTTTCCACACAAGAAAGGAGAACAGGGCTTTGTAATTTTACGGGACCTTTCTTACAACGGACTTGGCATGGTTTCCCCATGAGCCCTCTCCTTTGTTCTACAAATATTTCTGGATATTACTGTGTTTTAACATGTGGTTCTCTGAATACCTCAAGTAGTTGATTCCTTGAGGGATCATTTGAGCTGAACTTTTGGCTAAGATCAAGTATGAGGGAGATTATTTGAAGTCCTACTGTGTCCCTGGCTACTGCTAGAGTTACAGAGCAATAAGCAAGGCTACTATCTGTCCCTGGCTAGGAGTCCAGAGCCAAGAGACCCAAATAGACATCACAGTAGCTAGTGTGGCTAAGGGCAATGGCGGTGACTGCTGATACCATCGGAAGGACTGCAGAGAACCTAGTTCCTGACTCTGCTTCCAGGAGGAAGTTGTCAATCGTTTTGAGAAGAAACTAGTAAGATCTCAACAATACAAACAAACAGGGATTAAAAAATATATTTCTACAGCCAAGTTATTTTTCAGGCAAAGATATTTTGTGCATTCCGTCTACTTCTAGAGCAATGAAAAATGACTTGTGTGTGTGTGTATGTTGGGAAGGGATGCTTGGGAGGGTGTCGGGGGAATAGGAGTCATTTGAGGGCATTTAATGGGAGAGTTATATAAGTCTCCTAACATTTCTCTCTCATTCCCTTTGGAGGACCACTGTTAACGATGGGAATATGAGCCGGTTCATTCATGCTGTGCAAAAAAAAAATTCATGATTATTATGTCAGTCGGAAGAGGTAGCTTTAGATGAAGCGCATGATTTCTGAAATCCTCCTTAAATTATTTGCTCTGTAAATTACGCATTTGAGTGTTTCCAAACACAAAAATGTAAATGTTAAGTTTTCTTTCCTTACCTCTCTGCTTCTTTCCTTTTTTTCTATCTTACTATATAGCCCACGCTGACCTCAAAGCCATGATCCCACTGCCTCAGCCTTCTTTGTGCTGAGACTATAAGTCATGCTCTACGTCAATGGGCTCTTTTCTTAACAGCACAAAATAGTTGAGTCAGACTCCTCTTTGGCAAGGGAGCCTTGCGGTCTCATCTCTTTGGATTGAATTCGCAGCAACTCCTGAACCGTGAGAGGAGATGGAGTTTTCTGTCCTTCCTGAAACAGCTTTGATTTAGCAAGAAATATTTCTTTGGAGTGAGGGATGTTGCAGTGTTAGGGTTCTGAGTGAGGGTTCAGAAAATGACTCCGGTGCTGCTCCTGGCTTTGTGATGGAATATCTGCATTCGTATCTTTTCTTATTGCTGGGACAAAATACCTGAAAAGCAGCAATTTTTGCTGTTCGTTTATTCTGGCTCACTGGATAAGGATGGATGCAGCTTATCATAGGGAAGTCATGACAATAGGAACTTTTCTTTAGTCCAGGATACCAGCCCATGGGGTAGTGTCACCCACATCCAGGTGGGTCAGTTAAACCACCTTGGCAACTCCTTCCAAGATACACCTGGATGTGTGTCTCCTAGGTGATTCCAAATGTAGTTGAGTTGACAATGGATATTCACCATCATGACATCCCTGATATCTAACCACTTGGGGACTCTTCTTTTACCTGTAAAATGATGTGTTTGTATTTTATGCTATTTTAGCTCTGTACAGCTGTCTTATGTGGTTGTATGAGTGAGATGGACTTTTTTTAAAAATAGCATTTTACTTTGAACTATTCCTTTGTTCATGGAGTTGTTTCTGTCAGCCACATTATTTTACTCCTCTTCTCTGCCTGGGAAAGTATAGTCATGACCATGAATCCAAAAAAAGAGGTGATATATATTTTGAATGTTATCTGTGTTCTAGATACTGTGACAAACAGGGAGAACAAATCTCTGTGCCTATGCCACTTACCCTGATGGTGTGTGTGTGTGTGTGTGTGTGTGTGTGTGTGTGTGTGTGTGATGTGCATATGTGTGAGCCCTGTGTTTGTAGGTGTGTATGGAGGCCAGAGATTGAAATCAAGTGTCTCCCTCTGTTGCTCTCTACATTATTGACCAAAGCAGGTTCTCTCACGTGAATCCAGAGCTCTCTGATATAGCTAGTCTGGGTAGCCAGCTTGCCCCTGGAATCAGATGTCTCTGCTCCCAGCTGCTGGCAATACAGGCAGGCTGCCACACCTGCTTGACACGTACGTGGGTACTGAGGACCCAAACACAGATCTTCATGCTTGTCAAGCACTTATCAACTAAGCCATCTCCTCAGCCCCTAATGTAATTTAAATAGTATTTTCATACTCTTAAAACTATCCTGGCTTGGATGATGAATTATGAGAAAGACTGTTACAAATATTATTTTATTTGACCCTGCAGGAAAAAATGAGTATTAAGCAGACCAAGGTAGATTGAAGCACCCAAGATATAAGAGTGAGAGAACACAGGCTAAGCTTCACATCAACTTCTCACCCTGTACAACTTGCTACATCCTGTATTTTATTTGCCAAGAGCTAGAGTTTTCATAAGAGTGGAACATTCTAATCCCATACATAGCTGGGTTATCTTGCCCCTAACTCCCCTTCCTTTCCCAAGAATTTCTGGTTTTGTTCTTGGTACTCTTTCCTTTTCTGAGGGCTGTTTTCTGTACATTCTTTAAGTTACCCAGGACATTTTGCTTCTCTGCCTGAGCTGTCTAAACTCTTGATAAACAGCTCATGTAATCCCCCTCCCCACTGGTAGTTTTTGTCTTTAAAACTTGTTTGCAATTTCTAAGACTTTTCAGCCTGTTTGAAATTTATATCTCCCAAATTGCGACTCTGGCTATTCCCAAATCAACCCTGTTTCTTAATAAACTGCTGCTCCATGTTCTCATTAGTGTTGATATTTCTCACAGCAATTCTGTGAGGTGGAGATGATGACGCCCCTTTTCTATGTGAGGCAAACTGTAATTTAGAACTATTAAAGACATACTCAAGATCTCCTGCATCTACATGGTAGAACAGTTCCACCCTGGGAGATCATACGTGGATGCTTTTCTTATATTTAGTATTATTGTTTATTTATTTATGATGATGATGATTAATTGTGAACTTTACTGTATGAACATCTTGCATGTTAGTCTTATTCCCATCGGGTTATACTTTTATGTTGCCCCCCCCCCCCTGTCCCCATTCCACTGAGAGCCCTCCTCACTGGAGTTCTCAGTATTACTTGTGGGGTCATGATTGCATCAGTTTCAGGTGGGGGACAATAGATCAGGATATGCCTTCCCGCCTTGTGGCTCTTACAATCTTTCCATCCTCTCTTCTGCAACGTTCTCTGAGCATGTGTGGGCTTGTTCTAAGTCTCCTTTAGTGTTTGGCTCTCTGCAACCTCTGAATTTCTACTTTGATGAGTTTTGAGTTTTTCTGGTGTCAGTTGTCATTTTCCTGGAGCAGGCTGTCAGGCTAGCAGTGAGAGTAGCACTCATGTTTAAATCGCCACTTCCTCTGAAGTGTCTCCTGGGCTCTGGCAGATGTGATAGAGGTGGCTTGTCTTTTGCTAGGGAGATACCTACTTTCTGATAGTCCTACTTGAGTTATTAGCAGTGTGTGTACCTATATCTAGGAGTTTCCTTGTCATACAAGTACTGCCATTATTTTTTTAAAAAAAGCACAATGTGATTTATGTAGGCTGGTTTCTGCCATTCTTTTCTATTTGGCTCTGCCTCCAAGATAATACTCTGGCCCTGGAAAGTTCCTGTAGATTATTTTTTCTTTTAACCATGTACCAGGTTTTAGTTTATCACTGCAGATAAAGCAGAAAGTGTGGTCTGGATGTTCATCTCACAGGAAATATTCCCCTTAACAAAAGGTATGCTGGGCTTTGTTGAGGAAAACCAAGAGGCTGCTGGATTCGAGGGTGTAGCAATTTTTGTCTCTGACATTAGACACTTTAAACAGAAGTGCTCAAGTTATAATGTTTCTATAAGGAGTTGTCATGAAGAAGCAAAATATTTAATGTCTATGATTGTTTCAACAGCACAAACAGTGGTGTGTATCCCTGTTTGTTTTGGGGTTGAATATGGATATTGAATAACTTAGCAGGAGCTAGAGAGATGGCTTAACAGTTAAAGGAGCTTGTTTACAAAGCCTGAGGACCTGGGTTTGATTCCCCAGGGCCCACATAAAGCCAGAGGCACAAAGTGACATGCAGTGGCAAAAGACCCTGGCACACCCATTCTATCTCTTGGAAAGAAACACAAATTTTTAGGGCTGGAGAGATGGCTCAGCGGTTAAGGCACTTGCCTCCATGCCTAAGGCCCCGGGTTCAATTCCCCAGGTCCCACATAAGGCAGACTCACAAGGTGGTGGCCGTGGTGCGCTCTCTCAATCTCTCTCTCTCTCTCTCTCTCTCTCTCTCTCTCTCTCTCTCTCTCTCTCTCCTTGAAAATGAATAAATAAAATATTTTAAAAAAAGAAACAAATTTTAGCCTAAATATTTCTCTCTGGAGATGACGAGAGTATTGTTTATAATTTTAAAATCACTTCAGAATAGTCTGGAGCTAATTGGCAAGGCTTATCATCAAATTGCTGTTGAAATACACAAGCTTTCTTTGAGTTATTTTTCCCCCTTTTCTGGGTGCAGGAGAAATTGTTAAGAGTGTGAGAACCGTTGGCATAAACTGTTTCTTCTTGAATTCAGTTAAGCTTATCTCAAACGATGTCAGAGCCAGAGCTTAATGCGTTGTTCCCTGTTCGACATACCATTGGCCAAATACAACATGTTGCAGAGTGGAAAATGGGAACTTTTTAATGAGCCCAAACTTCTGCCCTGGACATACATGCTTGGAGCTGAAGCAGGGTTGCTGATGAGTGACTTATCTGACCTCCATTTCCCCCTTCTGGAATAGAGGCAACCATGCCTGGTTCTTTCACACCAGCATCTCTGCCTTGAGCCCATAGGAGCTGTCAATTCATGGGATGACACATTGAAGGGTCCCTAGATGGATAACTCCAAATCTTATAAAATATGATATTGCATAAAGACCATAACCTACATATTTCCCCCAGAATATGTAGTCTCTTGCATCTCCATCTCATTTGATAATTAGCACATTGACCCTATAACAGACTGGAAGCATAAAAATTTTTCTTTTTGAGAAGTACAGAGGAAGAAGCAGAATTAAGACAAACATTTATGTAACCAGGAAAAATGACCCAGGAAAGACGGGAAATGTGGTGACACTCTGTTTACCCGCAGCAATGTTAAAATAGTCTGCAAGTGAAACAAAGCAGGGCCCCTGGAGTAAATCACTAAGAAATTATAAGAATAGATCACTACTAAGAATACGTCACAAGTTATCTGTGTGATACCATTTTCTCTTACGCTACCAGACAGACTGCTTTCCTTGGAGTTTCATCTCCACTTTCCCTGAGGATTTCTGTCAAAGAATTTTGTGAAACTGTGTCTGCCACGAAGAGGAATTGAAAGGGATGGGAGTTGTTAGCAAAAAAGAGAATTTGAGGATGTTTGGGTGTTACAGGAAAGGAGAAACGAGCAGGATGTTGGGATAGTTATCTGAAAACAACTGTGTTGTATTTTATAAGCTGCCAAGTCCCACTTTGCCATGTCAGGGGTCTTGTGAGATTGCTTGTCGTGGGTTAGTGTGCTGGCTGGTCTTCATTCAAAGCTAGAAGCACAGAAGCTCTGAGAGTCAACTGAACTTGAACTTAGAAGTCAGTGGTGTGGATGCTGTGCCAGGGAGCTTATCAGTGGGAAAGATAAGCTCCTTTGCTAGCAGGTGTAAGAAGTTGGCCAACTTGGAGAGATGTGGGAACTGCACCCCTGGCCCCTGCCAGGGTCCCCCAGCAGCTGGGCAATGATTTATGTGGGTTTTGTTCTCACGGGTTCATTAAGGAATACAATCCCTCTGGATGACCAAGATGCTAGAAACACATCCTTGTCGTCAAGGAGCTTGACAGCTCCTTTGAGTAATTGTATGGCTTGTGGAAGTGTGAGATGTGGCGGAGATTACTAACAAATGAAGATTTCAAACTTGAACTGGACGCTCTGCTTTTGTGGGAATGAGAGATCAGACAGACTAGCCAGAAAGTATTCTTGAAAGACAAAGCACTTCCATGGCATTCATTTCACGTTCAGATCTAGGCTTCAGCCAAACAGTGGATTCTATGTGCCTATGAGGTTGTTTGAACCTCATGTTGTTACTGGTATTCAAAGCAGGAGATGGAGGCATAGACAGAAGCAATCCTGGTTCATTTTCACATGGGTGCTAAAGAGGTCTCACACCTCCATTTAATGTCTTAGACTGTCACTCTATAACTTTTTAAAAAAATATTTTATTTATTCATTTTCAAGCAGAGAGAGAAAGAGAGAGAATGAGAGAGAGAGAGAGAGAGAGAGAGAGAGAGAGAGAGAGAGAACGAGAACTAGGGCCACCACCTTGTGGGTCTGGTTTATGTGGGGATCCTGGGGAATTGAACCTGGGGCTTTAGGCACTGGAGGCAAGTGCCTTAATCACTGAGCCATTTCTCCAGCCCATTCTGTAACTTCTTTACTGCATGGGCAATAAAATTAATCCTCATGGTTTGAGAATTCAGGAATAATTAAAAATTATGTGATGGGCTGGAGAGATGGCTCAGTGGTTAAGGCACTTACCTGCAAAACCTAACAACCTGGGTTCGATTCCCCAGTACCCACATAAAGCCAGATGCACAAAGTGGCTCATGCATCTGGAGTTCGTTTGCAGTGGCTGGAGGCCCTGGAGTGACCATTCTGTCTGCTTCTCTCTTTATCTCTCTACTTGCAAATAAATAAAATATTTAAAAAATTTTAATTTTATTATACAAGTCTTTCACATCCTTGGTTAGTGTTACTCCAAGGTATTTGATTTTTTTTTGAGACTATTGAAAACGGGACTTTTTCACTGATTGCTTTTTCTGTGTGCACATCATTTGCATACAGGAAGGCTATTGATTTTTGTGTGTAAATTTTGTATCCTGCCACTTTGCTCAAGGAGTTAATCACCTTCAGTAATTTAGTGATAATCTACTTTGGGTTTGTTACATATAAGATCATGTCGTCTGCAAAAAGGGATAATTTCACTTCTTCCTTTCCAATTTGTATCCCTTTTATGTCTTTTTTTCCTGACTTATTGCATTTGCTAGAACTTCAAGGACTATGTTGAAGAGCAGTGGTGAAAGTGGACACCCTAGTCTTGTTCCAGAATTTAGTGGGAACTCCTTGAGTCTTTACCCATTGAGTATGATTTGGGCTTCAGGGGATTTGTATATGGTCTTTATTATGTTTAGGTATAGGCCTTCTATTCCAAGTCTCTGGAGTGTTTTGATCATGAAGTGGTGTTGAATTTTGTCAAAGGCTTTCTCTGCATCTAGTAAAATAACCATGTGGTTTTTGTGGCTGAGTTTATTAATGTGGTGGATTATGTTGATTGACTTCTGTATATTGAACCATCCCTGCATTCCTGGAATGAAGCCTACCTGATCATTTTAAACCAATAAAATCATTAAAAAATTATTTGAGAACTCACATACCAGTTAGAATTTATTTGTTACACCCAAACCATTGCATATGGTACATTTTCAGTCATTTGTGGTGAAAGATCTCACTCACCCCACCTTGAGAACATGCTCCCACCAAGGACAAACGAGGTATGCATGCCCCTCAGACTATAAATACATGTCCTGTCACTGTCTGCTTATTGACAGGGTTTCAGTCCTGTATTTTTAGTTGTTAGCTTGGCTGTTTTGTTTTTTTTTTATGTGTTCATGTATGTGTGTGCATGCACATGTATGTATACATGCCAAGGCCTGAGGACAATGTAGGGTGTCATCCTCAGGAGTGCTGCCCATCTTACTTTGACAGAGACTCTTTCATTGGCCTGTAGGTGACCAGTTAGGCTAGACAGATGTCTAGTGAGCATCAGGGATCTTGCTGTCTTTTTAAAAAAATATTTTATTTATTCATTTTCAAGGAGAGAGAGAGAGAGAGAGAGAGAGAGAGAGAGAGAGAGAGAGAGAGAGAGAGAGAGAATGCACCAGGGTCACCACCTTGTGGGTCTGGCTTATGTGGGTCCTGGGGAATTGAACCCAGGGCCTTAGGCACTGGAGGCAAGTGTCTTAACTGCTGAGCCATCTCTCCAGCCCCTTGCTGTCTTTACCTCTCCAATTCCACCACACTCAGCTGATACTGGGACTGGAATTCAGATCCTCATGCTGGCGGCTGAGCCACCTCTATTAGCTCCAATTTTTGCTTCAAAACATCCCCACCCACAGCAGTGAGATGATGGCTAATGCTTCTAAGCAGAAGGCCATAAAATGCTTGACAGAGAAACCCATGTTGGATAGGCTTGGATTGGCACAGGTTCTAGTATCACTACAGTTCAATAAGTCAAACAAGGCATCTTTGAGCATAAATAGAATGTTGTGGCCTGAGAATCCTCGTATTCTAATCTTGTATTTTACTTCAGAGCTTTGGTGTGGGACTTTACCTCCTCCAGCTGTCTCATGGGCAGCAGCTCTTCATAACCTCTCCTCTTGATCTTGGAAAAATCTCTAAACTTGCTTCAAAGACATGGCTTCAGAAGTCATGAATTGCATGTTCACGGTTACACTAAAGAACCCAACAAACACATCACTAGAAGTCACTGTGCTTAAGCTGAAAAGAAGTATAGACAACATTGTAGGCAAGGAGAACAGCACAGAGTTGGGGAAACACATGGCTGAGTAAAGATAAGAAAAGACACTGAAATCGAGACTCAGGAGTCATCGTGGTGGACAGGGTTAGATGAGATGCCAAAGTCTGT
>PVHP010043993.1:0-14275 GCA_004024765.1 Zapus hudsonius
GGGGGCTCTGTGTGTGTGTGTGTGTGTGTGTGTGTGTGTGTGTGTGTGTGTGTAGCATGCAGTTGTGCATGGTCTTAGAGTGTATGTGCATGTGGTGTGTATGCAAGTACACCTGTGCAGGTACACATGCAGAGGCCAAAAGAGGGTGTCATTGGTCCTCTGTCACTCTTCCATCTAATTTCTCTAAGACAACATCTCTCACTAAAGCTGGAGCTCATGTCATTTTTGGGTTAGACTGGTTAACCAGAGAGCTTCGGTGATTATTCTATCTCCACACCACCACCCCGCCCACCTCTGTGCCAGAGTCACAGGGCTGCATGACATGCCGCTTTTTACATGGTTTCTAGGGGTCAAACTAGACCAGGTCCTCATACTGGGCAACAAGTGCCCTTACCCACTGAGCCATCTTCCCAACCACTCAGGAGTTTATCATTAAGTCATATTATGGTGATAAAGCTATGTTATATATTATAGAATAAAATAAGTAATAAATACTAAGGAACCAAGTTTTATAGGAGCTAACATTTATAATTTATAAAAAAGGAACTAAATACAACTGAATGAAAACCCTAATGTTAGATTAATTTTTAATATTTATTTGTTTGTTTGTTTGAGAGAGAGAGACTGGCTATGAGCACTCCAGGGCCTCTATGTTATATATCATAGAATAAAATAAATAATAGTTACTTACTGTAATGAGGAACCAAGATTTGTTAGGAGACAAAATTCTTTTTTTAAAATATTTTATTTATTCATTTTCAAGCAGAGAGAGAGAGAGAGAGAGAGAGAGAGAGAGCACCAGGGCCACCATTTTGTGGGGCTGGCTTATGTGGGACCTGGGGAATTGAACCCAGGGCCTTAGGCACTGGAGGCAAGTGCCTTACCGCTGAGCCATCTCTCCAGCCCCTAGGAGACAAAATTCTTAATGTACAAAAAGGAACTAAATATAGCTGAATTAAGACCCTAATGTTAAATCAATTATTTAAATATATTTTTATTTATTTATTTGAGAGAGAGAGAGAGAGAGAGACGAGATTGTGGGCACGCCAGGGCCTCCTGCCACCACAAAGAACTCCAGATGCACGTGCCACTTTGTGCATCTGCCTTTACATAGGTATTGGGGAAGTGAACCCAGGCCAGCAGGATTTTCAAGCATCTTTAACCACTGAGACATCTCCCCAGCCCTCAATCTTTTTTTTTTTTTTTGAGACTTGATCTCATGTAGCTAAGGTTGATCTCAAATTCATGATGTAGTCAAGGATAATCTGGAGCAGATTCTTCTACTTTCATTTCCTGGTACTGAGGAACAGCACCACCATACATGGTTTACACTGTGCTAGGGATTGAACCCAAGGTCTCTTGCATTCTGGACAAGCATTTGATCATCTAAACTACATCTCCAGCTCTAAAACCCTAATATTATACTCAAATCAGAAATGTCAATTTCAGGGGCTGGAGAGATTGCTCAGTGGTTAAGGCACTTGCCTGCAAACCTAAGGACCCAGGTTCTATTCCCCAATACCCATGTAAAGCCAGGTGCACAAAGCTGTGCATGCATCTGGAATTTGTTTGCAGTAGCAAGAGGCCCTGGCACACCCATGCTTGTGGTGTCTATCTCTCCCCCTCTCTCTATCTCTATCTCTCTGCTTGCAAATAAATAATAATAAGTGAAACATTTTTTTAAAAAGAAACATTAATTTCAAGCCAGGTAGGCCTGTAACCCCAGCAGGAGGTAGAGCTAGGAGGATTAGAAGTTCAAGGCCAACCTCTGCTACATAGCAGCTTTGAATCTAGCCTGGGCAACATGAAACCCTGCCTCAAATACAAATTGTCAATTTTACTTTTTATGACTTACAAATATACATCTCATAGCAAATGAAAGAGTCTTACAATAGCTAAGTACTCACCAACATGATTCTTTTGTCTTTTTTATACTTGCTCTTTTAATGGGTCTGAGCTGATGTCCATTTCCCTGATGATTGGTGATTTCATGCATATGTATTGGGCTGGGTATATATACCAGACCCAGGACACAGCTGTAGAAAGTAAGCAAGAAAAGTAGCCTGCAGCCCACCATGAAGTCTGCGTGTAACTAAATGAATACAGTGCTGTGACAGCGTGTAGGTGCATAGCAGGTGCATAGCAGAGCCGAGTGGGAGCCCTGGAAAGATGCCAAAGAGAAGTGACACTTGCCTTGTTCTGTCCTGCCTTCATCCCGTACCAGCTGACTGTGAATTAAGTGACAAGGAAGTAAACAGCTGATAGATTAACAGGTCCTCCACCCCCAGGACTTAAAGATAATAGCTTTGAAAATAGATTAATTAACCAAAGTCCATAAAATGTCCTAAGTCATTTCCTGTTATTTGAAATGGGAGCTGCTCTATGTACAGGGTATAAGTAGTCGACCCTGAATTGAGGAAAGAATGACTATGAAATGTTTGTTCTGCAAGGGGATATTTTGTCCATTGGGGGATTGTATGGTTGTGATTAGATCCTAGTGTAATCACTGAAATTGAAAATGAATTAAGCAATTTTGAAATGGTGATTAAAAAAAAACAACAATGGCTCAGCAGTTAAGGTCCTTGCCTGCAAAGCCTAATGACCTGGGTTCAATTCCCCAGTACCTATATCTGTCTTTCTTCTCTCTATCTCTCTCTGCTTGCAACTAAAGAGAATAAAGACAAAAAAGAAGCTCTGGTTGAGCAGTGACACCATTAATACTTCTTAGGAAACAAGTATGAGCATGTCTCTGGACTGAACATGAAATCTCAGCACCTCCCTTCAAGGCTTAACAAAGTCTGCCCTTTGTCTATAATTTTCCTCCGTGTAACACGGGCATCAACAAAAGCTAAATAGCATGAGCTTGGGAAGAATGTTCCCAAAGACTCTCCAGAGAAGACACTAATTTTCTCTCTCCTGTTATTATCGAACTCCATGAAAGGAGTCCGTGTTAGTTTAGTCATTGTTGTGACAAAATGCCTAACAAGAAACAACCTTTGGAAGGAGGGCTTTGTTTGGACTCCCTGTTTGAGAGGACAGTTCTTCAAGGCACTTAAGGCCTAGCGGCAAGAGAGGCTTTGGGCTATGGTAGCCAAAGTGTGAGGCAGGTGGTCACATGCTACCTCCAGTCAGCAAGCAGAGGCAGATGAACACTGGTGTTCCACTCACTCTCCGCTTCCTCCTTTCCATTTGTTACGAGACCCCAGCCCATGAGCTGGTGCCCCGGCATTCAGTGTGGGTCTTCCCTCCTCTCTGGAAACACCCTCACAGGCACACCCTGTGCGGCTCCTAGGTGACTCAAAATCCTGTCAGATTGACATTGAAGGTGAGCCATGGCAGTGTCTGTAATCTATAGCCTTCATTTCTACTCTATTTAAAAACCTCTGTGTTCTACCAACACTTACCCATTTGCACCGCTCTTTAATGAATTACTGGGTCTACGGCCTGAACACGCCCAATCTCGTCATAATGAATTACTAGTAAGTCTCTCTGTGCCAACCGAACTTTCTATACCAACTACTTATTTACAAAGGGTCTGCAGAGTACTAAGAAACAATTCCCTTAGTATATTTCTGTTTCCATGTGTATATGTGCTTTTCCCTAAATGGACTGTAGCAAATACAGGTTTTGGTTTTGGTTTGTTTGATCTTTGGTTTTCTTTTAAAAATATATTTTTTTATTTATTTGAAAGAAAGGGAGAGAGGCAGGGAGGGAGGGGGCAGGGCCTCTTGCCATTACAGACTCCAGACACATGAACTACTTTGTGTGTCTGGCTTTACATGGGTACTGGGGAATTGAACCTGGGCCATCAGGCTTAACAAGCAAGTGCCTTTAACCACGGAGCCATCTCTTCAGCCCCGGTTGTTTGAGACAGGGTCTCACGTAGGCCAGACTGTCCTAAATTCAATATGTAGCTGAGGATGTTCTTGCAATTCTAATCCATCCTGCTGCACCAAACTCCAGAGAACTCCAGGGGTTACAGGCGCACGCCACTGTGCCTGGTTAAATAGTTTTTATTATATCCAAACCACACTGTAAAACTAGAACACTTAAAATTATAAATGGCTGGTTCCTCAATGCATGTGCCTCTAGAAGAAAATTTCACTGTGTGGTGAGTTATAATTGTTTTCACATTTTTTGTTAAAGCTATGAGGTTCTTATTAAAGTTCTATCATGTGATATGTGACATATAACTATATCACCTAGAAATTATGAAAAATATAAGCTGAGCAACCATGAATCCACTACAAAACACCTAAATCTTTCCCTTTTCTTCTTTTTTCTCTTTTTAAAAATATTTTATTTATTAATTTTCAGTTAGAGAGATACAGAGAGAGAGAGAGAGATACCAGGGCCACCACCTTGTGGGTCTGGCTTATGTGGGTCCTGGGGAATTGAACCCAGGGCCTTAGGCACTAGAGGCAAGTGCCTTAACCACTGAGTCATCTCTCCAGCCCCTTTTCTCTCTTTTTCTTCCTTCCTTCCTTCCTTTCTTTCTTCTTCCTTTTGTGTATGTGGGTGTGTATGAGAGGGGAGGTGTCTTACCAGGTAGCTCAAACTGGCCTCAAACTCTTGCCCCAGAATTCCAGTGTTGGGGTTATAGGTACATGACACCATACCCAGCTAACTCCTAAATCTTTACAGTATCGAGTCTACCTGCGTATTCTGCCCTTTTCATGCTCTTTGACTCAGGAGAAGCTAACTACTGTTCTGGATTTTGTTTCTCCTTGGTTTTTTTGGTCTATGGCTTAACCACATGTATGTAACTCTAACACACACACACACACATACTTATATATGTACTTAATGTGCTTGTCTTTAGCTTTTAAGAATATCACAGAGGGAAAGCCGGGTGTGGTGGCGCATGCCTTTAATCCCAGCACTCAGGAGGCAAGAGGTAGGAGGATTGCCGTGAGTTCAAGGCCACCCTGAGACTACATAGTGAATTCCAGCTCAGCCTGGACTAGAGCGAAACCCTACCTCGAAAAACCAAAAAAAAAAAAGAATATCACAGAGGTGGGCTGGAGAGAAGGCTCAGCGGTTAAGGCACTTGCCTCTGGTGCCTAAGGCCCTAGGTTCAATTTCCCAGGACCCACATAAGCCAGCCACACAAGGTGGTGTTCCTCTCTCTCTCTCTCTCTCTCTCTCTCTCTCTCTCTCTCTCTCTCTCTCTCTCTCTCCTCTCTTTCTGTCTGTATCTCTGCTTGAAAATGAATAAATCAAATATTTAAAAAAATGAATATCACAGAGGTTTGGGGACATGATGACTTAGAGGCTAAAAGCACTTGCTTGTTAAGCCTGCTGGCCTGGATTCAATTCCCCAGAACGCATATAAAGTCAGACACAGAAAGTTATGGCACATGCATCTGGTATTTGCAGCAGCAATAGATCCAGTGTCTGTCTGTCTGTCTGTCTGTCTCTGTATCTCTCTCTCTCTCTCTCTCTCTCTCTCTCTCACACACACACACACACACACACACACACACACACACACAATAAATACAGAATATAAGCTGTCCTCATACAATGTAGTGCAGCTTGCTCACAAACCTCCGGCATCTACCTCCTGAGCGCTGGGATGACAGGTGTGAAAGACCATGCCTGGCTTCAGTTATATTTCTTCCAGTCATTTGTCAACCTGTAATGTTAACATGAATGCATCACTTCCTCCTTCTGCCATGGTCATCTGAGTGTGTGAACAGTCTCCTGTTGGGAATGACTGGCTGTGGGAGAGCTGCCTCAGGAGACAGGCCTGCATTCACCCTCACAGGATAGCACACATTGTGTGCTCCAGACCTGCCAGTGAGACTGAGTTCCCATCAGAATATTCTGGGATTTCCTAACTTAATGGTCTTGAAGTATATTTCAAAAAAAAATCTTAATTTGCATTTTTCTGGTCATTAATGTGGTTAATCTTTTCCTAAGTTCATTCAAGTTCATTCACCGAAACTGTTTCCTCTTCTGTTGATTGCCTTGTTCATGTATTTTGCCATTTTTTTTAATTTGGTATACTCACTAAATTGTAGAAGTTTTTTTTAATATATTCTCAATAGCTATCCTCTGTTTTGTTCATTTTTCTCCTGAAATATAGCTTGCATTTCAACTCCCTTATGAGCAATTGCATGATATAGTTCTTGATGTGTAATGTAGGCAGGTGTCTTCAGGCAGGCTTCTTAAAATTTCTCAACAAAGGAGAGACTGCTTCCTTCTCTTCCTTTTCTATCTTCTTTGAAACTGAATGTGAGGTGTAGTTACAGTGTAGTTACATCTCTTTGTGATGCTGGGGAAAAGACCAAGAAAAGTAATGTCTCTGGTTTTTACAAGGATGAGCCACCAAAACACTCCAGATTTCTTCCTATGTAGGAAAAAAAAGCCATTTTAAGCCTAAATCCTTCATGGCATATTCAAAGCTCAAGAATATTAAGGCTTGGACTGGAGAGATGGCTCAGCAGTTAAGGCACTTGCCTCCAGTGCCTAAGCCCCCCGGTTCAATTCCCCAGTACCCACATAAGCCAGATCCACAAGGTGGTGGTCCTGGTTCTCTCTCTCTCTCTCTCTCTCTCTCTCTCTCTCTCTCTCTCTCTCTCTCTCCTTGAAAAATGAATAAATAAAACATTAAAAAAAGAATATTAAGGCTTCACAGCAGATTACCAGCCTTTGATTCTATTTCTGAAAAACAGCATGTCATATTATTCTAAACAAAAACTTCAAAGTGATTTTCTGTCCCTTGAAACGTCAAAGCCCAGAATGAAAGAACTGAGTAGAAAAGAGTGCAGGAGGAGGATGTGTCTTAAAATTAAGCCATGGTGGAGCAGAGATAAGATACAATAAAGATGTCTCTCTGAAGTCCTTGAGTAGGAAAGGCTATAGAAAGAGACTAATGGAAGATAAGATTCTAGAAGATGAATCATGACAGTGTAGAGGTAAAAAGAGTCTCCATGGGGCATGGCCAGGAGAACCTGGCTAAATACTAGGCTATCCATGGTCCCCTGTTAAAAGGTCTGATCCAGACGACCCATGGAGGAGGTTATCCAGCGGTTTGGGGGGGCGGGGGGAATTGGGGATAACAACTCATTGTTTGCCCACTAAATATTGTAACTCATTATGGACAATAAAATTTAAAAAAAAAGAGTCTCCATGGGCTGGAGAGATGGCTCAGTGTGGTTAAAGGCTTTTGCTGGCAAAGCCTGACAGCTCAGGTTTGATTCCCAGTACCCACGTTAAAGCCAGATGTGCAAAGTGGCATGGGTCTGGAGGTCCCTTGCAATAAGTAGCAGAGGGTCCTGGTGTGTCCTCTCTCTCTCTCTCTCTCTCTCTCTCTCTCTCTCTCTCTCTATCTCATCTTTTTCAGTGTATCCAGAGACAAATAAAAAGTGGCGATATGCTTAAGACAGTCATTTAAAGCAAGTAGTCTGGCTGGAGTGATGGCTCAGCGGATAAGGCACTTGCCTCTGGTGCCTAAGGCCCTGGGTTCAATTCCCCAGGACCCACATAAGCCAGACCCACAAGGTGGTGGCCTTGGTCTTCTCTCTCTCTCTCTCTCTCTCTCTCTCTCTCTCTCTCTCTCTCTCTGCTTGAAAAATAAATAAATAAAATATTTTAAAAAAAATAAAGCAAGTAGTCTGGTAGAGAGAGGACATCTCAATTTCTGCAGTGGAAACCTTATCTCAAAAGTTAGATTATCTGCATTCTGGTCTTGGTGCTCATTTCCTTGTGTTGGCTTTTGCTGAGCCTCAGCCCAGGGTCTCCTACTAGGTAGCAAGCGCTCTCCTGAGCTACAGGTAAACCTTCTTATCTTATCGTTCTAAGCTCTTCAAGGCTCCCAGCTATTTTTGCAGCTTTACTGCTGGGGACAAAGGGAAAACTATTTTGTTCACACTTGAGCCACTCTACAAATGTGGAAACCTTTGATACAACCATTAGTAAAATTTAAAAAAATAAATAAATAGAACAGTAAAGAGGAAGTAGGTGCCTAGGATCTGGATCAGAATCAGAGTCTTGTGATGGGCAACCCAATTCTGTGAAGAGCATCTCTCTCCACTAAGACTCTCCTTCAAGGTCAAGCTTGCAAAGTCTGTGTTTTATGTTATTTTTAGGCAAAGAGTATTTTCTATTTTATTATTTTCTTTTATTTGGTGTTTGGAATTAAACCCATAGCCTCAAGCAGACCTTTTCTTCTCAGGCTCACTAACAATGTGAAATGAGAAGCTGGGTATGGTGGCACACTCATCTAATGCCAGCACTCGGGAGGCAGAGGTAGGAGGATTGCTGTGAGTTCAAGGCCACCCTGAGACTACATAGTGAATTCCAGGTCAGCCTGGACTAGAGTGAGACCCTACCTCAAAAAGAAAACAAATAAAAACAAACAAAACAGTGTGAAATGTAGGCATGGTTACCAAGCAAATGTCTGACATGTGCAGCCACACAATACTTATATTTTTTTTAAAAAAAAACAACAAAGACTTCTTATCCATGACGCCTGCTTCCCTACCACCCACTCAAACCCGTTCCACCATGGTTCCCTAATCTACCAGAGAAATGGGGTTAGTTTGACAAGACTTGTTCCGAGTAAATCCACACCTGGCCCTGGTGCTCCACCACTTCCTTTCTTTAAGGTGCTCACCTTCTTCTAAAAATGTACCGCCAGGGTTGTGTGAGTTAATTACCTATGAAGTGTAATCTTGAAGACACCACATATTTTATCTCCCCTCTGATTACCCTCTCTTATGCCGTCCCCTCCCCCTCCCCCGAACACCCCTCTTCTCCCCTAACACCCCTCTTCTTCCACATTAACCCCCTTCTTACTTTCAGGCCCTTTCTAACCCACTGAGCTAAACTAGAGTCCCTCGCACGATCATGTGTTGAACGTCATTTCCCATGGAATGGGCATCTTACCAGTGGTCACACCACTGATGAACCTGACCCCGGTCTCCCAGGAACCCATTCGCTGCCATCAGCTACCCTGGGAGGTGTAGGCTGCCACGCATCCTTCCCCTTGTAACACAGCCGCTGTGAATTCATGAGTGTAATGGCCCTGTCATTTCCAGAAGACAGCATTCCACAGACTTCCTCCCCACCCTTCTGCTCTTCCCCGAGGTTCTCTGAGCCTTGCAAGGCATGGTTGAAATGTTCTCTTTGAGACAGAATACACAGTAGTCATGTATTCTTGGGAAGTTTTCCATCTATGCATCTCTGCATTACAGCTGCCCACTGTAGTAAGAAACTTCTGTGACTGAAGCGTCAAGCAGTAGTGATCTATGAGAACAAGTACAGGTATTTAGAAGGCAGTTTGACCTGCTGCCTATTTAGTTTAACCACATTAGTAAATTCCCCAATCCCCCCACCTTGGGCCTATGTTCTTAGCCATAGGTTTCTTGGCCAGATATACAGACCAGGCCTGAAATTCTTCCTACTGAGTCTCAAATCCAATCAGAAAGCTGTTGATTATTCCCATAACATTCATGCCATTATTGCACCATTGGGCATACCTTGCCAGGCAGGTCAGTTAGAAAATATACAGGGTGCCCGGGTGAATAGGACTGTTGATGACTTTTCTCCCCAGCAGCTCACATACATGGCACCTTCTGGTATGAAGAAAGCTAGCAGGCAGAGAGGAAGCTTCCGGCACAGTTCCAGCTTAGTCTCTCCATGTACTACAACCTCAGTATGTGGTGCGTTCAGCAGCAGGGACTTACCATACAGTTTTGGTGGGCAAACAAAAGCAGTGGTATTAGCCCTTATTCATTGATAATCAGTAGGCATCTGAGTGGTTTCCTGAGGGTTTTGCAGATTAGAAAATAAACGTATGAACATTGTTGTATATATTTCCCGATACAAGCAGGCAGGAATGTTTTTAGAGCACTTAATGGGAGTGGAATTGCTAGGGAGTTGTGGTTGGCTGAGAAAGATACTCCCCTCCACACACACATACAGACAACACAAAATGTGTCAACACCAGAAACCTCCAAGCCTATGACTGCTACTTTACATAGGAAAAAAAATGCACCGTTGAAGATGTATTTAAGTGATGAATCTTTTTTAAATATTTTATTTATTCATTTTCAAGCAGAGAGAGAGAGAGAGAGAGAGAGAACACCAGGGCCACCACCTTGTAGGTCTGGCTTATGTAGGTCCTGGGGAATTGAACCCAGGGCCTTAGGCGCTGGAGGCAAGTGCCTTAACTGCTGAGCCATCTCACCAGCCCAAGTGATAATTCTTGAAATGGGGGATTTTCCTAGATTATTCAGCTGTTGCTTAATTGCTATCACAAGTGTCCTTGTAAATAGGAGTCTGAGAGAGATTTTACTCTACACAGAAGAGCAGAAAGCAAAATCTCCTGCCAAAACATTCACTTCACCCCGTACTGTAATGATGACTTAGGAGTTTTGATCTTCAGAATTGCAGAATTGTGATAGGATATATTTCTGCCTTCCGACAACAAAGTAGTGGTGGTTTCTTACAGCAACCATGGGAAACTAATATAGATACGCGTATCTGTATTACATATACAGAATGACAAGCTATTTCAAGCAATATTGGCAAGCACCCATAGTCAACCATGTGTGCGTGTTATATATCAAATACTAAAGCTTCAGTGGTGGTTCCAGAACCCTTGTATGATGTATGTGAGGAATATGTTAGGAAACTTATTTGGAAGTTATGCTTACATCACACTTTAAAAACAACTGGTGATGGGGTTGAGATCATGATAGGTCACTATCAAAGACTGTGGCCCAAGAGAGTAGGTGACCACTCTCTGGCTATTACTTTTGTAGCCTAGCTAAGAACCATGGAGTCGCTGCTTGGGTGAATTGTTTCCTTGCCATTGGGAGCCTGGTTGGCCCCAAATCAAGAAGGTACAGCTAGTCCTTGGCTGCAAGGACAGGTCTGTGGGCTCGTTGGCATACCAAGGATATCTCTTTGCATGAAGGTGTTTTGTTGTCATAACCACGGGCAGGTTTTTATAGAAACATTGCCCTGGCCTCTGGACTTGATAGAGACAGCATTTCCCTTTATGACAGAGCCTCCGAAGATAGTGAAGAGTTTGGCCTGCAGATAAGCACCTCGTGCCCTTTACTCCTGATTATATGTGATTTGATTTGATACACTGTATAAACTCCCAGTCCTGCCAAGCTTCCGACTGTCTAGGTTTGTTGCTGCTGTTTTGGATAGGAGCAACCAGTAAGGAAGGAAAGCATGACACTTGCATTTCCAAGACAAAATCAGGAGAAGAAAGGCATGCTTGTTTTCTGTTGCTGCTGCAACAGATTATCTCCATTGAGTGGCTTTAACACGGAGCCAATTTATCTCTCGGCTTTGCAGGTCAGAAGTCCAGCACCTGTCTCAACACATGACAAAACATATGGCTAAAATCAAGATGTTGGCAGGACCATGTTCCTTTCTGGAAAATCTAGGAGAGAATATTTTTGCTGCTCCAGCTTCCTGGAAATGCCCACATTTCCTGACTCATGAATGAACCTGAGCCGGGTGTGGTGGCGCACGCCTTTAATCCCAGCACTAGGGAGGCAGAGATAGGAGGATCGCCGTGAGTTCAAGGCCACCCTGAGACTACAGAGTGAATTCCAGGTCAGCCTGGGCTAGAGCGAGACCCTACCTCGAAAAACAAAAAAAAAAAAAAAAGGTTTTAATATAATTTTTAAAAAATGTGGACTGGAGAGATGCTCAGTGGTTAAGGCACTTGCCTGCAAAGCCTAACAACCAGGGTTCAATCCTCCAGTACCCATGTAAAGCCAGATGCACAGTGGCACAAGCATCTGGAGTTTGTTTGCTGAGGCTAAAGGTTCTGGCATGCCCATTCCCACCCCTCCCTTGCAAATAAATAAATAAAAATTAAAATAAAAACAAAAAATGCAAAATCCCTTTTACTATATCAATTAATATATGTCCAGGTTTTGGCAATTAGGATATGGATGTCTAGTGAGGGGACATTTTTCTGCCTACCAGGTTTGTATAAAGAGGGAAGTACCAGGACAAATGCACATATGCTTATGTGGCTCCAAATGTTTAGTTTAGTTTTAGTCACCTGTACATCATGTAAACAATATACCTGAGATGAGCAACTTAAAGGAGGAAAGGCTTATTTAGGCTTCTGATTTCAGAGGTTTGGCCATGACTGGTTTGCTGTATTGATTTTGGCTCTGCAGCAAGGCAGGTGGGCCAGAGCAGCTCACCTCATGACAGCCAGGAAACAAAGAGAGGGTGGAAGGGGCTGAGGCCCCAATATCTCATTCAAGGGCATGAGCCCAGCGAGCTAACTTCCTTCTACTAGGTCTCATCTGCTAAAGGTTCCACCACCTTCTAACAGCACCACAAACTGGGAAATGGGATTGTTTAAGATCTAAACCATGGCGCTGTTTGCGCAGACCTGTTTTTCAGAGGGCCAATCTATGTCTGTAAGCATTACAAATTCATGTTTGTTTGTTTATGATAGTCTCTTAAAAATATTTTATTTATTTATTTTTATTTGTTTGAGAGAGGCAGGGGGGTTGAAGAATGGTGTGCCAGGACCTCCTGCCACTGCAAACAAACTCCAGACACATATGCCACCTTGTACATCTGGCTTTACATGGGTGGTGAGGAACTGAGCCCGGGTCTTCGGGCTTCCTTTAACCTCTGAGCCATCTCTAGCCCCTGTGATAGTGTTGGTATATAGCCCAGGCTAGACTGGAGTTCTCAGTCTTCCTGCTCTAGCCTCATAAGTGCATGGATTACAGGTGTGTGTCACCACATGCAGCTGCAAACTAACTTTGCAAAGATTCCAAATTAATATCAATGGAATTGTAAGACCTCATGGAATAGCCTTGTGTCCATGGAATTGTGTAGTATGTACTTTTTTTGACTCAACATTACTTTTCAGATCCATTTGTTATATGTGGTTACCAAATCATTCTTGTTTTGTGAAGTTTTCCTTTCTGTATATATACTAAATTTATTCAGTTATTTTGTTTTGTTTTTGGTTTTTCAAGGTAGGGTCTCTAGCCCAGGCTGACCAAGAATTCACTGTGTAATCTTAGGGTGGCCTTGAACTCATGGCAATCCTCCTGCCTCTGCCTCCCAACTGCTTTTGTTTTTGGTTTTTCAAGGTAGGGTCTCTAGCCCAGGCTGACCAAGAATTCACTGTGTAATCTTAGGGTGGCCTTGAACTCATGGCAATCCTCCTGCCTCTGCCTCCCAACTGCTGGGATTAGAGGCGTGTGCAACCACACCAGGCTGTCATTCAGGTTTTTTTTTTTTTATAGGCTCTTGATAGTCCCCAAGTTTGGGGCCATTATACATTGTACTGCTATGAACATATTACACATATTATTTGATGAACACAAGAACACATTTCCACTAGGTTACACTTGTACGTAGTGTTTCTATATCATAAGAGGTGATATATGCTATTTTAGTAAACATTTTTAATATTTTTCGAGAGAGAGAAAATAGGCATGCCAGGCCCTCCAGCCTCTACGAATGAATGCCAGGAACATGCACCACTTTGTTCATCTGGTTTTTCATGGGTACTGGGGAATTAAATACAGGCCACTGAGCTTTGCAAGCATGCGTCTTTAACCACTGGGAAATCTCTCCAGCCCCCTTCAGAGGGTATTACCAAATACTTTTCCAATGTGTTTTTATCATGCCATCCCTACCAGCCACACCCTTTTTCTTTATAAACTATCATTTTGCTACATTTTGGTGCATATAAAGAGGTGTCCTAAGGCTCTTCATTTTTTTACTGTGTAGTAAGGGAACTGAACTCACAATCCCACCGAAGGAGACGTGTGCCACCACACCCAGTCTAAACCCTTATTTCATAGGGCTGGTTTTTCTTTTTCTTTTAAATATATATTTATTGTCCATAATGAGTTACATTATTTAGTGGGCAAACAATGAGTTGTTATCCCCAATTCCCCAATGCCCCCCCTCCCCATCCTCAATCAGCTGAATATCCTCCTCCGTGGGCCGTCTGGATCAGTCCTTGTGACAGGGGACCATGGATAGCCTAGTACTCAGCCCGGTCCTCCTGGCCCAAGTGTGTTGTTACTGAGGGGGGCCATGCCTCTGGATAGTCTCCCCCACCAAGGCTCTCACAATCTTTCCGCCCCCCTCTTCCGCTCAGTTCCCTGAGTCGTGGTGGGTGAGTATTAAGGCTGCTTTAATGTTGTGAGCTTAGGGGTCTTTGTGTCGAAAATTGTTGGTTTCTGTCACCCTGGCTTATCCTGTGTTGATTGAATGGCTGTGGCTGTGGGTCTCTTGTTCGTCCTGTCAT
>PVHP010043994.1:0-14371 GCA_004024765.1 Zapus hudsonius
CACAACCTTAAAGCAAACTTATTACTCATCCACCACGACTCAGGGAACTATGCGGAAGAGGGGGCGGAAAGATTGTGAGAGCCGTGGTGGGGGAGACTATCCAGAGGTACGGACAGGAGAACCTGGCTGATTACTAGTCTATCCATGGTCCCCTGTCACAAGGACTGATTCAGACGACCCATGGAGGAGGTTATCCAGTTGAGGGGGGAGTGGAGGGCAGTGGGGAATTGGGGATAACAACTCATTGTTTGCCCACTAAATGTTGTAACTCATTATGGATAATAAAAAAAAAATGGTAGCCCTCATATTTCCAACTGGTTATCATTATAGAATTAATAGTATTACTTTAAAACTAATGAAATAACCACAGAGAAGTAGTGGTTCTAGGGTCAATAACAAAGTGAATCTATCTTGTCTTTTTGTGCCAGAATGAACCTTAAAGACTGAGAAGTAAGAGGAACATGTCAAGGAGTAATTTTAAAATGTTAACCAGTGGCTGACATGGGGAGAACTAGAGAACACACACACAGAGAACAAAACAAAACCTGTTATAATATTTAATATAATACAGAGTATTTTGTCAAAGCTCTGTGGGTAATTAGGCATAGTATAACAGAGCGCTCTAGACAGCTCCACATTGGTGGGATGAACATCCAAACCAGACACATTTATTGGGAGGAAGAGATTTATTTCAAGCTTATAGATCCAGGGAAAGTTTCATCAAATAGCAAAAGAAGTTAGCTTACATTCATAAATTCAAGCAGAGAGATACCACCAAAGAACCAGCTCTATAAGCAAGCACAACCAGAGCTCAAAACCTCTCTGTATACCTTTAGGCTGGAATTCAGATCCACGCTCAGTGACATTCCCCCCCCCCCCATAGCAGGAGTATGCCTGCTAGGGGCTGAAGCTGGAAACTCAATTTAACTACTACCCAGAGGCAAAGAAGAGGAAGGAAAAGCACTTATTTTGTAGCCAAGGAAATATTCTAGAGAACACATACATTTAGGGTGAGATGAGGTATCAACACAATAATTGATATGCACTATAGCCATTGGTTAAAAATCTGGGAAGCAGGGTACTGTAGAAACTATCATTCCACAATTACAAGGACATATCTGTGTCTGTAACGTGTTGACAAACAACAGCATCCGCACTTAGTTGTAATAAACATCCAACATCTTTAATAGCAGGATAACCTGATTATACGTGTCTTCTGAAGTGATATCATAGGAAGTTTATGCCATCACCTGTGAAGCATTGTTCCCGAAAGCATTTATCTATATTTAATGAAGACTTTAGGCCAAACCTCCTATTATAGGAAATAAAGACACAACTTGAAGGACTCCAAAAGGAAGTAACAGGACGTGTCTAGAATATGGGCTGTTGGGTAAGATGACTACACAAGACATGTTTTCATCAGCTCCATCAACACATGACTTTCCTGTCATGTGTTATAACCTGGAATGATATAGAAGCAGAAAGAAAAGATTTTTAGTACATAATATGTGTATGACATACCATATGGAGTCATTCTCCATCATCTTTAGGTGACTGGTTCTAGCACCTCTTAAATACCTCCATCTGTACATACTCAAGTCTTATGTAAAATAACAAGAGAGCATAGACATACTCTCATCTTCTTTTAATCATTTATATTTATCATACTTAATAAAGTGTCAATGCTATGTAAATATTATTCTAGCTCACTCAGATAATAAGGACAAAGAAGAAAGTCTATACATTTTCAGTAGAAAAGTAATTTTTAAAAATTATTTTAAATTTGCAGTTATTAATCTGATGTTATGGATTCTGACTACATATGTGAATATTTAAATCTGCATTAGGTTATATTAACCTACTAAATATAGTACATAAATTATGTATATATTTATATAATGTATTTATATGCATAATATATTTATATTATATTAGTATAATACATACATATTAATATATTTGTATATAAATATATAATGTCATGCATATGTCTGCATATACATTTGTATACATGCATGCACGTGGATATACATATGAGATTACTGCTGTGTTGCATTTGTAGGATTAACAATGACATTATGGTTATGTTGAAAGATGAAGGATGTCCTTTTCTATACAAGGGACTTGCTGAAGTAAATTAGTCAAAACGTCATTGTTTTTAACTCAGTTTCCACTGTGACCGAATTATAACAACTGGTGAATCCAGATGACCAATATTGAATGCCATTGTATAAGCCTTTCATTTTTTCAAAGCTTTGAAAAATTTCAAAATAGAACACTGAGTGAAATAGGTTAAACCATTACAAAAAGGAAAAATATAAAATAATTGTTTATCTTCAAGTTGAAATGATAGCCAAATTTCCTTCTTCAATCAGTTAAGGTAGACACAGAAACTTGATAATCATTGGTAATTATAGAAGAGATTAGCTGTATATGTCAATGAGAATATTTTTTGGTGACAAAAATATTTCTGTCAGGTTATCCCAAGAGAAATAAAATTGAATGAGCAGTCACACGGGAATAAAGAAGGAAGAAATAGGCTTCCAGAAGGTTTGTACAATCCCAGGATTCGCAGTGGAGGTTGCACTCCTGGTGAGCCCCATTTTGGAAGTGGGTACATGTACTGAGCGCCTCCAACAGGGCACCCCATTTCCTGAGGACCAGGAACTCCATGGTCTGCCAGTCTGCAGGGAGCTCTCTTCCTATGACGCTCATTGCTAGCAAGTCTCATTTGTTTGCCATACTGGGATTTCTCCTCCTTGAGTTCTTGTTTTCTTTCTCACTCACAACTTCTCCTGCATCACGACCTTTTATGCTGCTGATTTTGTATATTTTCCAACTTTTGTACCTTCTGTCAATTTGTGAATTCCCGGTTGTCTTTCAGTTTTGAGTTCTGACTCTGAACATTTCAGTCAGGTGACTGGTTATCTGAATGGATAGAACTGTCTGCTTCTGGTCAACTCCTGAGGGGCCTCGCAAGCTTTCTGCTTTTTAGCTCTTAGCGGCCCAGGCTGAATCAAGTGTTCTGGGTCAGAGGAAAGGTGTGCAGAAGTTATAGATCAAAGCCTTCTGCGCATCAGGAGCCCTCTGTGTTTGTTCCTTGCAGAGGGTTTGTGGTATGTGAGTGACAGTTTCCCTCCAAATGGAGAAACAGATGAGGCGTGAAGCTTGATAGGACTTTAAGGTGTACAGAACAGCTTTTTTCTTACATTTTGTTTTCACCTTGCCTAAGCATTGCTTTAAGAAAGTGAAGAGTCCCTTTTTACAATGTGAGAATTTTATTTGCCACATAATTTATGAGGGCACCTGCCAAAGATCGAGGGGGTTGTTTTTTTGAAATCTGTAAACTGTCAGCCATTGGAGAGTTTATATTAATCTCAGATGCTCATTAGGGAGGGAGACAGAACGCCCCTGCATTTAACAGTCCTGCTCTTTCTGCCAGCTCCAGGTGCAGTTGGCATGCAACTGGTGTTGCAACATCACCCTTCTCTGGCTGGAATTCTCCCTGTGTGCTTCTTGCATGTGGACACCACCAAAGCGGACCGTGTCTAATCTCTTCAAGCCAGTGAGTTACCTCTAGGGAACTTGTGGGCGTCAAAAAACTTGATCCATTTTTGTATTTGTTAGAGTTAGAAGAGTCTCTGGATAGTATGTATTTTGATTTTCTGGATTGTCCATTATATAGAAAATAAAGGAATATAACTGTCAATGATTTTTTAAAATTAAAAAATCCAAATGCATTGGCATTTGTGGATAATTGTTGTCATGGTTTGATCCAGGTGTCCCCCACAAACAAATGAGTGTGTTCTGATAGATCGATCCTCAGCTGATGGCAGTTTGGGTTTTACAACCTCAATGAAGCTGTGTTGTCAGGGGCGGGCTTATGGGGTTATAAGCCAGCTTCCCCTTGCCATTATTTGGCACACCTTCCTGCTGTTTGCAGGGCTGTGGCAGAGGTGATGTCCAGCCCTCTGCTCATGCCATCGTTTTCCCTGCCAGGATGAAGTCTCCCCTTGAGTCTGTAAGCCAAATAAACCCATTCCTCCACAAGCCGCTTTTGTTTGGGTTCTTTCTGCGCAGCAACTAGAAAGCTGACTGCAACAGTTTTATATAATGTTTTATGGAGGATACCGGTAAGTTACTAAGTAATGGGGCTGGACGTACCCTTTAGTGACTATCATTGAGAACTTGGGTAGAGGAAGGGAAGGTTCACACATGTGGTAAATTAATTTTGTGGGTCACCTGTTACTGATGAGTGTCCTAACACTTTGTTACAGTAAGTTTAATAGCAATAAGGTTTTAATATGAGACATAATCATTTAGTCTACCATATTTCGTATCTATAATATCAATATATCATAGCTATCACAAGGATTGTAGTGAGATAACCACAAATAATATAATGCTACTCACTTTTGGTGAGTGTATCTTCCATGGAAAAGATCAGTCTCGGTGGAAGAGAGCAGTAGTGCAAAGAGGAAGCAGTGAGACCGCACAGTCCGCATTTGAATGCCAAGATCATTCTCTTGGCAGGTGACCCTGAGAACATTATGGAACTTCCATGAGTTTAGTTTGTCTGAAACAAGAGCAGTAATGAGGATAATGTACCTCACAGTGTTTGTATGAAGCATTTATAACATGAACAAGGCACTTAGAATGTGCCTTTTAATATGCACTCAATAGATATTACTTATACATTATTGGCAAAAGAGTAACTCAAATATGAACACATGCTTTCTTATTGGGTGGGGGAGAAATATTACAAGTACCATGAGGCAATGTTAAATACAAATGAATAACTAGGGAGGGGCTACCAACTTTCCTGTTCACAGAGAACTTTATGGAGCATATAGCTAGGACTTATAGAGAAGAAGGTTTGATTAATCTGTATCTTACAAATGGAGAGAATCAGAACCAGAGTGTAACACAGCTGTGGTGCTATACATGTCATTCTCAACAAGACTTCCAGTAGTGTGAGAGCAGAAGGATTCTCTAAAATGGTTTAGTGGACTTGAAATGATGGCACGTTCTCAGCAATCTGCTTCATGCAAAGTCTGATGTGACATGTTCAGGAAATATTTAAAATGTCCATGTTGATGTCAGAGTCTCGTTTCAAAGGTCTGCATTCTTCTGTGATTCTATTAACTGTCCACAAATTGTTCACCCATTAGTAATGACCAGAAATCAGGAGGGGAGAGAAGGATTTCAGAAGGAGTTTCTGGCTTCGGGCTTGCCACTTTGCCCAATGACTTATAGCTATATGATGTCATTAGACCAAAACATCATCAGATGGACAAAGCTTTGTTAGTTTATTTGTTATTAATAAGAAACTTTCCCACCAAACTGTTATGATGTTGTATTTTTATTCTAGAATTTCATTTCATAGTAATTAATAAGTCTTCTATATTGGGAGATTCACTTTTTATATTATTCTTCAGTTATCTCACAAAGAAAATAAATAACAAAGAAATTTTTAAATTGTTGGATGATACTTTTCTTCTTAAAATGTTCTCACATTTGGTAAGCAACTCTTCAGATACACTTTTGACTCAGAGTCTTTGATGTTAATGATTTTCCAAAAATATCATCATCTGTGTCATCAAGATTGTTGGCAGTACAGTAAGTCTCTTTTTCCCTTTTTAGAATGATTGTTATCTTTTATTTTTATGATATTTGAATTTTCTGTTTTTAATCAACACATCATTATACATATTTATAGAGCAAAGTATGATATTTCAGTACATGTATACAACGTGTAATGATCAAAGCAGGGTATGCATGTTGTCGCCAATATTTATTCTGATTTTGTGCTGAGATCATTCAGGATCCTGTCTTCTAGCTATCTTGACATGCAACTAATCGTTCTCAGGCACAGTTACTACATGTGATAGAGAACATTAGACATTGTTCTTATTCAGCGGCTCCCTGCACCATACATTCTCTCTCTACTTCCCCCACTCCTCAGCCTCTGGTAACCACTATTCTGCTTTCTACTTCTTTGCAGTTTCCACATATAAGTGAGATCACATGATATTAATTTCTATTATTGCATTTAACATAATCATCTCCAGTTCTAACTATGGCTCTGTAAATGACAGATTTCATTTCTTTTATGACTGTTGGTTGATATCTATGTTGTATCTGTACTATGGTACTGAAGGAACATGAGAGTGCAGATATATTTTTGACAAATTGATTTCAGTTCCTTTGGGTACATAACCAGTGTTAAGATTGCTGGATCATACTGTAGCTTTATTGCTATTTTTGGAGGAAACTCCATATTGTTTTCCATAGCGGCTACACTACATTTCTACCCACAGTGGATGAGAATTCTCCTTTCTCTACATCCTCATGCTGTCCTTTGTTTTTTAAAGTTGATAGCCATTATACCAAGGTGAGATAATATCTAATGTTTTTTTTGATTTTCATTTCCATGATGGTCAGTGATGTTTAGTATTTCTGTTCATATACTTGCTGGCAATTTGTATGTCTTTTTTTGAGCAATAGCTTTTCAGATCATTTATCCATTTATAAATAGGATTATTTGTGTTTCACTATTCAGGCATTTGAGTTTCCTATATATACTGGATATTAATCCCTTGTGAGATAGTTTGCAAATATTTTCCCCCATGGGCATTTAAGAATGGTCCTCTGAAATGACATCCATTTTTTGAGTGTTGATGCTTATAATCTTTTGAGCTATTGAATCAGCACCAGGTCTTCAGATTGCAAACAAAGTTCATATTATCTTAAATTGCTTGTGGCTGAACTTTTATTCCATTATGAAAAGAAAATCAACAAGTTTATTCATATACAGGCAATGTCAAACATTATGAAAAGAGTTGGCTACTACTGACCAGAAACTATATATTTCATGGTGCTGGGAAGATGGCTCAGCAGTCAAAGGTTCTTGCATAACCTATAGGCTTGGGTTCAGTACCCAAACCATCCATGTAAGCCTGGTGCAAAAAGTGGTTCGTGTCTAGAGGTAACAGACCCCCGGTGTGTCCATTCTCTCTCTCTCACTCTCACTTTCTCTCTCATACACATGCACATCTAAATAAATAAGTTTTTTTTGCAAAAGGAAAATATGTTTTATATATTATGATTACTGAACTAAAGGGTTTCAATGGGAAAGGCTACTGAGTATAGTATTTCCTCTTAACATTTCCTAGTCCATCCTCTGCCTTATAATCTTCTTAACTTGATTTTCTTAGTCCTCTGGGAGGACTTCATGGTTACTTTAGATATTTAGCTTTAGGACTGAATATTCTGAAATACCCTCTGTGGAAGATTGGAGGGCTATTCTTTCAACTAAAAGTGTCATTCTTTCAACTAAAAGTGTCACTCTAAGGACTATAAAATGTGTAAAACACTGTCTTGCTGACAAAACATATTTGATTTCCCAGGTGGTTTAAGTGGAAGTTTCAATTTCAAATACAACCAAACATCAAATTAAAAAAGTGTCCTTGGAAAGATCACCTTCTTAAGAAAAATGTGATATTAATATGCCCCTTCTGGATTAAGTTACATAACTGCAAAAATGTCCATTTGTGTGAACAGGACTACTGTCTGGTCTCAGAACAAAGTGAGACCAATAAATTCATTTAATGTGTCAAGTTCAGTTTAAACTACATGAACTGAGAAGTCCCCACACAGAAAATCTGATAGCTCAGCCCTGAGGTCTTCCAGCTTCTATTACAGTCAGCAGTAAATGAATTCCCAACTGGTAGAGTAACATGTTTAGTGATCATGACTCTTGGTCAGTGAATTTGGATAATATGCCTCTAGTTACACTGGGGTAAGGAAAAGTATAAATGCAAGATAATTGCAATTACATATTTTGGAAATACATTCTCCAGTATTTAGGAAAGCATGTCAACTATGAATTCCCAGTAATGATTTTAGGACATTTTAAAATTATTTTCTTTTTTCTTTATCATCCATATTAACCTCTCTGTTTAGTTCAGAACTTAACTAAACTCTATTTTTATTGTTGTATTTGGCTGAAATCACAAAGACTGATGATGATCTTAGACCATTTTGTTCTTCTTGCTTGTCCTCCAGAATAACTGTAGTGTGCTCTGGGAATATAATATGCCTGATAGAAGATCCCAGGACTTGTTCCTCTTCTTTGCAGTTCAGGAGGAGCTGCCCAGGATAGCCTGGGATTTCTTTGTCTCTTCCTTAGAAGCAGGGTGTCTTCCTAGGTTTAGCCTACTGTATCAATCATAGTGCTCTTGAGACATGTACCTCAGGACTATTGCTGATAAGGTGCCATCAGCTATGGGCAAGTGGAACTCAGTTGGGACTTCTCAGCCACTAGCAGCTGTTTTTAGGCTTGGAGTCTGTTCACAATGGACCATAAACTTCTTTGGTCCTTTGTGATGTATCTGTAAGTAATAAATTTCTTCATGGTACTTGTATTTTGGTGTGTTCTGTCTGACTAGACTCAGACAAATTGACAACTAGTCTTGGTAACATTTTCTTCTCATTGGTTTTGCAAGGGTCAGGGCAATCATTTTCTTTTTTTTTAATGTAAACACTTTCTTTAGTTCATTAGAGATTTGTACTGTAGCAAAGGAACGTGGACTTGGTAAAAAAAAATTTGGTCAGGATGGTACACCAGGAGCCAGGGAATGCTGTCATATTTTGCTGAACTGGGTGGGGATGTTAAGCAAGATTTAGCAAGTAACCTGCTGGAGAGCTCTTTCCTGCCCATCCTAGCCCTTCCCCTGGGTGACATTCCTTTTCTGAACCATCTGACCTGGCAGGGCCCTGTTCAGAGCTGCTCCTTGCCCTGAGGTGGGAAATCTCAACTTCCCAGGCCCCATCACGATGGAAATGGGCCAAGAGCAGTGAAATGCACTGTTCTAGGGTCTTTCTTCTCACATTTCTCCATGGTTTGGGGGTCAGGGGAGAGGACTCCTCTAACAGGATCTTCTCTGCCCAGTGTTTCCTACAGACCCCACTTTTTATTAAAATCAGTTACATTTCAACCTCGCAGAGTGGTTGAAGGCAAAGTCATTTATAAAATATATTTGGAAATTGATGATGCCTGCTTTTGGCAAGAAAGTCTGTTTTTGCCTACTGTCATAATTTTTTTTTTGATCTCTTCAAAACTCAGAATAGTGATTTAGCATCTGTTTGTTTGTACAAGAAAACTTGCTGCCTTGCATCTTTCATGCTCTGTCAGTCAAAAATGACACTTGAAATTTTTAGGTCTGACCTAAGCTATTTACAGTGTAAGAAGACTTAAGCTTTTGCAGGGGAAGTTTTGTTACCAGAGTGAACAGCCAAACTATGAACATGAAGGACAGCAAAACTGGGCTTTCCGCATTCCCTGAGGGCAATGTTTTCAACATTACTGAGTGAAAAATTGGACCTGGGCTAATGTCAATGTTAACTCATACCAGTAAGGCTCCATAAAATTTTCACATTTTCTTGACATGTCTTCTCTGTTCCATTTTATTTGTATGGTGATGTGTTTCTCCAACTCTTTAGTATTTGTCATATATAATTTACAAACTAGTCAAAGCATATTTAATAATAAATATTTATTATTGTTATCATTTTTTAATTTTTCTCATTACTTTCTTTTGTCCCTCTTTGCATCTTCCCTTCCATTGGACCCCATTTTTCTGACTAGTCTGTCTTCTGTTTTGATGTCATTCCCCCCCTTCTCTATCTTGCATGATGACACGTTGATGGTTCAATACTGAATAGATCTTGTTCCTTCATCTTTGGAGCCTGGTGAGAGACATGAAACCCTGAGACTCAACTATCACTTTTTTTTTTTTAGCATTTTGATGAGGTTTGAGTCTCCCCAATCAATAGTCACCGCCAACTACAAAAAGAAATACCTCCAACCAATAGTGAGAGCATCACTAATCTATGGGCATAAACATAAATATTTAGAGGGTAATTTGATGGACACAACATATTTATTTAGCCAAACAATAGTAGCAGCTTCCTCCCTGGGGCCTATGCACCCCACTCACAGTCGCAGGCTTTTGACTAGGTTTTCAGTGCCAGGTATGAATACTCTCCATGGACCTGGAATATTGAAAAAGTAGAGAAATCGGAATAAAAAAAGAACAGTGCACAGCATCACCAGTAGACTTGACCATGAAGAGAAAAGAACAAAAGAGATGAAGGACAAAGTTAATGAAATACTGCATTCACATATCAATATGGAAAAATATGTGAGTATTACCACAACATCCAGGAACTCTGGGATTCATTCAAGAGACCCATCCTAAGAATCCATAAGTTTGAAGAGGCTGAAATAAACAGTAAAGTGCTAGGGAACCAAGTCAAAATAACATAAATCCCCATAAATCTAGAGGAATAAATAGACATTCAAATACAAAAGGCATTTAGCACTACAAGTCGATATGACCAGAGAAAAACTTTATGATATATTATTGCCAAAACATCCAAAATACAAATCAAAGACATAATCTGAAAAGATATGCAATGTTACTTATTAAAAGGGAAAAAGGTCATTTCACTTACCAAAGCAGAAATACCAACATATTTAGCAGAAGCCCTAAAGCCCAGACAAGAATGGAATGACATGTACCAAGCCCTGAAAGTAAATAACTACCAGCCAAGATTGCTGTATCTGACAAAGGTATGTTTTAAAATGTATGGAGAAATAAGGACACTTTAGACAAGCACAAACTAAGGCAGTTCGTGCCCACCAAGTCAGTACTGCAAAATATGTTTAAAAGACTGTTAGTTATATGTGGAAGAGAAAGAAAGACAGCGTTAGTCAGGAAAGCACAGAGAACACATTTTATGTGAGGAATAAATAAAAGACAGCCCAGAAGGACTCCATCATGCTGGACACAATAAAACAGCAAAGTCCTGATGCCAATAGGGGAGCAAGTTAAGAACAAACAATAGCCAATCAACCAAAAATATACGACAAAATCAAGGAATTAGTAAATGTCTCTCAATAATAACTTTAAATACAGATGTTCTCAACTCACCAATAAAGAAATGGAAACTGGATGACTGGATTAAAACTAGTTTATGCCCAGGCATGGTGGCTTTAATCCCAGCACTTTGGAAGTTTAGATATGAGGATTGCCATAAATTGGAGTCTAGGCTGGGGATACGGCATGAGTTCCAGATCAGCCTGGGTTAGAAGGCCCTCCTCAAAGAAAACCAACAAACAAAATAAAACAACAACAACAAACAGCCTCCCCAACAAAAACCCCATGAAGCTACTACTAAACAAACCTTCAATTGTCTACAAGAAACATATTTAACTGTTAAAGACATCCACAGACAGAGAATGAAAGTTTTAAAACAATCTATCTGGTATACATATGTTTTCATTTCTTTTGTGTAAATACATAGGAGACAAATATCTATATTTTATGGTATATTTATATTTAATTTTTCAAGAAATTGCTGGACTGTGGTACAAGTTGAATCATTTTATCCCTTTCCAACATGTCCGAGTTCCAATCTCTCCTTTTTCCTGCCTTCAGTGCTGCCAGGCTTTGGAATTTTAGCTATTCTAGTGGGTCCTGATCAATACTGCCATCAATTGCTTTTCCATAATCTATATACTTCCTCTGATGAAATGATACTTTTCATTTTTGGGGGTCAACTTTAAGTTTGTCTTTAAGTTTGTCTTTTCTTTAAGTTTTCAGCTTTAAAAATATTAAGAAAACTCTTCATGGAATACATGTTTATCTTATAAAGTTTTGCTAAATATATGGCTTTTCATTTCATTGCTTAATATGCCTTTGATGAGTGGTTTTAAAATATTTTATTTATTTACAAGGAGAGAGAGAAGAGAGAGAGACAGAGACAGAGAATGTATGCACCAGGGACTCTAGCTACTGCACATGAACTCCAGATGCATGCAACACTTTGTGTATCTAGCTTTACATGGATATTGGCGAATCGAACCCAAGTCTTTAGGCATTGGAGGGCAAGAGCCTTAAATGCTGCACCATCTTTCCAACCCATTGTTTTGATTTTTGTAAAGTTAAATTTATTCTGTTTTTCCCTTTTTGTATCATTTTAAGAATTTTTTATTGAAATGTCTGGGCAAATGACTAGTGAATAATGATATTAACGCTTGTTACACAAGCATGAGGGCCTGAGAGGGCTTGAAACTCTGAGTTCAACCCCAAGCTCCCATGTGAAATGCACATCTGTAACTCCAGTCCTGGAAGGAGAGGAGACAGGGTAATCTCTGTGACTTACTTGTCAGCCAGTTTGAACTGTGCAGCTCCAGGTTCACTGAGAAATTCTGTCTTAAGTCACGTGGCCTCTTCCAGCTTCTGCACATGTGCACAAAAGGCAGGTGCATCCCCTCATACACTTTATACACTTGGCACACGTGTCTCCAATCTTTGTTTATTCCTGGTTATGAAGATGAACTCACATGTTCTCTTCTATTATCTTTGTGGATTTCCTTTTTACCTTTTATTCCATGGTTCCTCCCAGATTTATTCCACTGAACCATTGACCTCAAGGTGCTGAAATTTGATATGTAGTATTTCATTTGCTTTTGAAAATTAAGAAACTCTGCTTACAGTGATGAGCAGAGCAACTTTCCTTGATGTAGGAAAAATCTTGTAGCTAGCCCAAGAAGATGAAGGATGAAGAGAACTGTAAACTGACATGGAAATGAGCCAGGGTCAGGCATGTCTCAACTCAGAGCCTCCTCACCTGACTCTCCCATGACATACTTATGATGGAACGTGTTCCCTACTATATTTATTTTATTCTTCTATTTTGGGGGGCATGTGTGTGTAGTATGTGTGTTGTGGTATGTGTGTGTAGTAGACATGTGTACATACAGATGTGTGTGTCCCATGCATGAGCCAGAGAATGTCAAGTATTCCCCTCCATTGCTCATATACATGTTCCTTGAGATAGTCTCTCACTGATTCCAGCATGCACGCCCACCCCAGCTCTCTGTGTGAGTGGTGGGAAGGAAATTTAGATGATCTCAGGGCCTCCCAGCCATTATGCTTGCATGGGAAGAGCTCTTGCCCACTGAGGAGTTCTGTGAAATGCCATCCTTCAGACACAACATGATCACTTGTGGTTTCCTTCCTGCCCATCACCATCCCATCATGGAAGGGAGCGGGGTATATGAGACCTCAAGCCTAGCAGAGGAACTATCAGCAGTTAATGACCAAGGAGATTCTTGTTCTTCAGTGGTGTAGCCACTAGTAAGTTGTCCATACTCCAGGCCATAACCTTTCACCTGTGCTCATGCAGCCAAGCCGTTTAACTCGGTGGGTCACAAAAGCCGCATAGACATGAAAAGAAGGGGATTAAGATAATTAAGTAAAGCCAACTTGGTCAGGGTGGATAATAGTTTTGATGTAGCGTTGTATCCGGTTTGCTAGGACTTTGTTCAGGATTTTTGCATCTAAGTTCATCAGAGATATGGGTCTATAGTTCTCTTTTCTTGTTGCATCCTTGCCTGATTTGGGGATTAGGGCAATGGAAGCTTCATAGAAGGTGTTAGGGAATCTTCCCTCTTTTTCTATGCTTCTAACAAGCTTCAAAAATAGTGGTTTCAGCTCTGTGATGAAGGCTTGGTAGAATTCAGCTGAGAAACCATCTGGTCCTGGGCTTTTCCTTTTGGGGAGGTTTTTTTTTTAATATTTTATTTATTCATTTTTCAAGCAGAGATACAGAGGTTGAGAGAGAGAGAGAAAGAGAGAGAGAGCGCACCTGAGCCACCACCTTGTGGGTCTGGCACATGTGGGTCCTGGGGAATTGAACCCGGGGCCCTAGGCACTGGAGGCAAGTGCCCCAACTGCTGAGCCATCTCCCCAGCCCTGGGGAGGTTTTTGATTACATCTTCAATCTCTGTGGGTGTGATAGGTCTATTTAGTGCTTTTATCTGCTCTGGGTTAAGCTTTGGCAGTTGGTAGGTGTCCAAAAACATATCCATTTCTTCCAGATTCTCTAATTTTGTGGAGTAGAGGTTTTGGAAATATGACCTGATGATTCTCCCAATGTCTTTGGGATCTGTTGTGATCTCACCATTGTCTTTTCTGATTTTATTGATTTGGGCTTTCTCATTTCTTTGTTTGATTAGGTTGGCCAGAGGTTTGTCGATCTTATTAACTTTTTCAAAGAACCAACTCTTGGATTTATCAATTTTTTCAATTGTTTTCTTTATTTGTATTTTTCAGGATATAGCAAGTGAGCTGTGGCCCATATAACCCTACCACCTGACAGCAGGCAAAAAGCTGAGATCATGGCAAGAGTTGAGCCACCACAGTCATATTGTGGAGGATCCATATGGAACCCTGCAGAGAAGGTCGGGATGAACAAGGGATCCATAGCCAAAGCCATTCAACCAACTCAGGATAAGCCA
>PVHP010043995.1:0-14263 GCA_004024765.1 Zapus hudsonius
CCTCTGATATTCTCCCCCACTACGGCTCTCACAATCTTTCTGCCCCCTCTTCCGCTCAGTTCCCTGAGTCATGGTGGGGGGAGTATGAAGGCTGCTTAAATGTTGTGAGCTTAGGGGTTTTTGTGTCCAGATTCGTTGGTTTCTGTGTCATTGGCTTATCCTTTGTTGATTGAATGGCTGTGGCTGTGGGTCCGTTGTTCATCCTGTCATTCTCTGCGGGGTTCCATATAGATCCTCCATGATATGACTGTGGTGGCTCATCTCTTGCCAGGATCTTAGCTTTCTGCCTGTGGTCGGTTGGTAGGGTTATGTGAGCCACAGCTCTTTCTCTGCATCCTGAAAAATACAAACAAAATCTCCATTTGAGTGAGATTAGTATAGGTTATCAAATATATACACCAGTATGGATTACCTAGATTCTATTTTTAGTAGCCTCCCCGTCAGTTACTCGCATAGTGCATCTTTTCTTGGGAGCCCAAGAGTAAGGAATCCGGTGCATATCGCCTTGAATCCCCAGTTCCAATCAAGGGTTCCCCCTCACTGAGTGGAATATTTGGCCAATTTAATTTAATTTAATTTAATTTAATTTAATTTAATTTAATTTAATTTAATTTAATAGCTGTTGATTGTCTCCCCCAGGCCCAGGCTCCTCCATTGCACAAGTGCTCCTTTCTTGGTTTGCTGTTCTCTCCCAGTAGGAGGTATGGTCAGCCTACTCATGGCCACAGACTGTGTTTCATGCCAGTGGTCTGTTTACTGCAGCTGTTGTTACTTGCTTCCTCTGGCAGCTTGTGTAGTGCCTTCCAGCACTGCACTAACTGCCATCTGGGGGCTGGTTACCATTGCAGACCTTGAAGGGTCTCTTGATGCTGATCAATGGCATTCTGTGGTTTCTTCATCAATAGGGTTTTGCCTCAGGCCCGGGGTGGGCATTCAAGGGCTTTGACAGAATTGTGTCTTGTTTTTGGAACCTCATGGTTCACTTTGGTCAACAGCTCAGTGAAGGAAGGAACCGGTGGCTGGAAACAGGGGTTGTCAGACTGCTTAATTATTCACAGGCTTAGATATTCTCCCCTACTACTCATGGCCCCTCATGCCAGTTGACGCCCACTACTTGCACAATAGGTTACAGTATGGTCATGAGGATTTTATGTTTTTGAACCTAATTTGGTTCAGCCTCATGCTTAAGCCATTCCCCTCCCCCATCCCTTACACCTCATTCATAACCTCTCACTTCTTTCTACTAGTCTGCATAGAGAAAAAGGTTATCCTGGTTAAGGACAGCATATGAGGGAGAGTATGCCGCATTCAATTCTCTGTTCTTTTGAGTGTTTGTTTAGTAAAATCAGCTCAAAGTCAGACCATTTTATCCTAAATTTCGATATGTCATTTTTCTTTTCAGCTGAGTAGAATTCCATCTTGTAAATATACCACAGTTTCGCTCCATGGATGAGCATTTGGGTTGATTCCAATTCTTGGCTATTATGAATTGAGCTGCTGTAAATATAGTTGTACAAAAATTTCTGCATCGAGATGTGACATCTTGTGGGTAGATGCCTAGTAGAGGGATAGCTGGGTCCATTGGTAGTTCTATGTCTGGGTCTAGGAGACTCCACACTGCTTTCCATAACAGTTGAACACGTTTGCAGTCCCAACCGGCAGTGAATGAGGGTTCTTTTTCCCGCATCCTCGCCAGCAATGATTGTTGTTGGTTTTCTTTATGATTGCCATTCTGATTGGGATAGATGGTATCTCATTGTGGTTTTGATTTGCATTTCCCTGATACTTAAGGATGCTGAGCATTTTCTTAGATCATGAGTCAAGGCCATTTGTGTTTCCTCCTCTGTGAATTCTCTGTTGAGATCAGTACCCCATTTTGTGAGGGGGCATTTTGGGTTTTTGTTATTAATTTTTTTGAGTTCTCTGTAGGTTCTGGAAATTAGGCCTTGGTCTGAGTTGTAGCTGGCGAAAATCATCTCCCAATTTGAAGGGGGTCTATTGTTTCTGAGTATGGTTTGTTTGTCTGTACATAAGCTTTTGAGCTTAATCAGGTCCCATTGGTTAAGTGTTTGTTGTTTTTCCTGGGCTGCTGGAGGATTTGCTCAGGAAATTTTTCCCTACTATTTCATGTAGAGTTCCTCCTATTTTTTCTTCCAGGGTGTTCAGGGTTACTGGATTTATAATAAGGTCTCTGATCCATTTGGAGTTGATTTTTGTGCATGGTAAAAGGAGTGGGTCTAGTTTCATTTTTTTACAGGTGTTTATCGAATTCGTCCAGCACCATTTGTTGAAGATGCTATCTTTGGCCCAGCATACATTGTTGGCCTCCTTTTCAAAGATCAAATAACTGAAGTTACTTCCAATTAAAGCTGGGTCTTCAATCCTGTTCCATTGATCCGTCTGTCTGTTTTTATGCCAGTACCATGCTGTGTTAGTTACTATGGCTTTGTAGTATGTTTTGAAGTCAGGGATGGTGATACCTCCTGAGTTGTTATTTTTTTTTTTTTTACTTAGAATAGTTTTAGATATCCGAGGTCTTTGGCCCTTCCAAATAAATTTAGAGATTATTTTTTCTATATCTGTGACGAAAGAGGTTGGGATTTTTATCGGCATGGCATTGAATCTGTAAATCACTTTTGGCAGGATTGCCATTTTTACTATATTGATTCTCCCTAACCATGATCATGCAATATCTTTTCCATCTTCTCACGTCCTTCTCTATTTCCTTCTTGAGTGTTTCAATATTTTCCTTATAGAAGTGCTTTATAACCTTGGTTAGTGATATTCCAAGGTATTTGATTTTCTTCGAGGCTATTAAAAATGGGATTGCCTCTCTGATATCTTTTTGTGTCTGCTTGTCTTCTGCCTCTAGAAAGGCTACTGTATTTTGTGTGTTAATTTTGTATCCTGCCACCTTGCTGAAGGCATAAATCACCTTCAGGAGGTTACTGATACTACTATTTGGGTCTGATATATAAAAGATCATGTCATCTGCAAAGAGAGATATTTTCTTCCTTTCCGATTTGTATCCCTTTTATGCCCTTCTCCTGTCTTATTGCTTGGGCTAGAACTTCAAGCACTATGTTAAAGAGCAGTGGTGATAGGGGACACCCCTGTCTTATTCCTGAATTGAGTGGGAACTCCTTGAGTCGTTCCCCTTTGAGAATAATTTGTGCTTTAGGGGTTTTGTAAATTGTCTTTATTAAATTGAGGTATAGGCCATGTCTGCCTATTCTTTCCAGAGCTTTGAACATGATGTGGTGTTGAATTTTGTCAAAAGCCTTCTCCGCATCTATCGAGATAACCATGTGGTTTTTGTGTTTGAGCCGATTAATGTGGTGTATCACATTTATCAACTTGCGTATGTTGAACCATCCCTGCATCTCTGGAATAAAGCCAACTAGGTCAGGGTGGATAATAGTTTTGATGTAGCGTTGTATCCTGTTTGCTAGGACTTTGTTCAGGATTTTTGCATCTATGTTCATCAGAGATATGGGTCTATAGTTCTCTTTCCTTGTTGCATCCTTGCCTGGTTTGGGGATTAGGGCAATGGAAGCTTCATAGAAGGTGTTTGGAAGCCTTCCCTCTTTTTCTATGCTTCTAACAAGCTTCAGAAAGAGTGGTTTCAGCTCTGTGATGAAGGCTTGGTAGAATTCAGCTGAGAAACCATCTGGTCCTGGGCTTTTCCTTTTGGGAAGGTTTTTGATTACATCTTCAATCTCTGTGGATGTGATAGGTTTATTTAGTGGTTTTATCTGCTCTGGTTTAAGCTTTGGCAGTTGGTAGGTGTCCAAATACTTATCCATTTCTTCCAGGTTCTCTAATTTTGTGGAGTAGAGGTTTTGGAAGTATGACCTGGCGATTTTTCCAATCTCTTCGGGATCTGTTGTGATCTCACTATTGTGCTTTCTGATTTTGTTGATTTGGGCTTTCTCATTTCTTCTAGGGAGGTTTTTAACAACTCCATTTCATTTTTGGTTTCTGCTATAATTTTGTTTATAGACTAATTCTTTGGTGAGATCCAATTTCCAGTCTATTTTTGTTTTTGCTAGGGATTCTTGAAAATCATTTTTAAGTTTTCCTAAGACTCCATCAAAATTAATCAAATGATTGTCTAGCTCCTCCCATAGTTGGTTTATCTTCAATTCACTTAATGTGTTTCTGAATTCATTCATATTTCTCTCCATTAAATTCAGTCTGGTGTCTATGCTTGAGTTGTTGAGCTTCATCTCATTCATGTCTTTTTTCATAGTTTTCATATCAGCCATTAAATGCTTCATGTTTGCATTGCAGTTGTGGTCAGGAGTCATATTATTTTCTCTTTGGCATTGTATTTTTGTTGACTCCACTTCCTTGTCACTTTGCCGTTCCAAAATGGGACTAGAGGCCCTGAGTTGGGGAGATCTGTCTTTAATTTCTGTGGTTTTTTTTTCGTTGTTTTCTGCTCATGTCCAGGTAGGGGAGTGGCACTTAGGCACCTTGGGGAGTGGTGTTCAGCCCACTTTACTTCCAGTGGAATGATCACCAGGTTTTATCTTAAACAGAGGAATTTCCTGTTAGGGTGTTCTGTCCCCAGAGAGATCTTTACTTGTCTGGATCGCTCTGTTTGTGACTGTTTATTCTTAGAGCCACCTCATAGGCCCCTGTCCCCGATTGGTATGCTGCAGTAGAAACAGCCCCAGCCCCCCAAACTATAGAGCCCAGTGTCTTCCCATCTGGCAGTGGCGCGTGATCCCTGGTACTCGCCGAGACCGCCTGTACTCTCCTGGCAGGTGCCCATGCGAACTGGCCTCTGCCAAGTTTCCCAGCTATCTGCCTCAGGTCTGGCCCCGGAATCAAGCTAGGTCAGTTTGCCCATGGATCGCTTTTGCCTGTGTGTGTGTGTGTGGGGGGGGGGTCGTGGAGAGAAGTGTGGGGAGGATCGGCTGCTGGAGGGAAGGTTCCCTGTGAGGGAAAGGTGCTCAGCCAGTGATGCAGGCTCGGAGGAGACAATGGAGGGAGCTTGGGGTGTTGGAAGGGTCGGCTCTCTGTTCCTCTGTGGATCAGAGAACTGTTGGGCAATCCTGTCTGTGCTGGTATAGGAACTCGGGATAGGGTGGGCTTGGGTTCAGGTCTGGCTGGGGATCGGGTTTGGATCCCAGCTGGAAAATCAAACCTTTATGGAGCGAGTCCTGGTAATGCTTTTACTTGTCCACCATCTTGCTCCCCCCCCCCTAGTTTTTCTTGATAGTATATAAAGAATATATTTCTTCCATTCCCTTGATTATCGGTGAAACATGGGAAAGTTTGGAATTTGTGCAGTGGGTACCCGTTTGAGTATAAAAGATGGATGGGTAAGCACTATTTTTTTTTGTTTGTTTGTTTTTATTTTTGTCTTTTTTTTTTTTTCTCTGCATGACAACATGAGCCTGGGGAGGTCAGAGGTCCTCTGTTGTCTTGCTGCTACTTTGAGATCCTCACCATGGTACTCCTCTTTTGCAGGTGCAATGTTTGTGGCTATTTATTTGGAACACAATGTTCCTTGTTAATCTAGTCTTTGTTTCTAATAGGTGTGGTAAAACTACGATCTGCCAAGTATTTGCAGCTTTGGCAAATAAGAAATTGTACTCAGTTAATTGTCACTTAAACATGGAGACATCAGACTTCTTGGGTGGCCTACGACCAGTTAGACAGAAGCCAAATGACAAGGTTTGTCTAGTATCAAATGTTGATATGTTAAAGAACTTTGCTGTATTTATGTAACTGTTGTAATTGTTCATAGTGGTGGTCTAGATTTAAGTTGAGATTTATTAATTTTTTAAATTTTATTTATTTGCAAGGAGCGAGAGAATGAGAATGAATATGAATAGCCAAGCCAGAGCCTCTTGCCATTGCAGTTGAACTCTAGGTGCATGTACCACTTTGTGCATCTGGCTTTATGTTGGTATTGGGAAATTGAAACCAGGCTGTTAGGTATTGCAAGCAAGTGCCTTTAACCATGCAGGCATGACTCTATACCCCCCACCCCCAGTAGGGTCTTACTCTAGCCCAGGCTGACCTGGAACTCTCTCTGTAGTAGTGTTCCTCCTACTTCTGCCTCCAGAGTACTGAAATTAAAGGCATGCGCCACTACTCCCAGTGATCTTCAAATTTTTATCCTGGTTCACAGGTTTTGTATTCTTAAGTACTACACATTTCCCCTTAGTGATCTGTGTGTGTTTTTTTTATGGCGCCAACTGCTCTTTAACTCGTATATCTTTTTTTAAATTTTAGGAAGAAATAGACACAAGACTGTTTGAATGGCACGATGGACCTTTGGTTCTGGCCATGAAGGAGGACAGCTTTTTCCTCTTGGATGAGATCTCACTAGCTGATGACTCTGTCTTAGAAAGACTTAACAGGTGACACATTTGAGAGTCTTTCCCTTAGTTTGATGCTTTTGTTGACTTGGATTTTACACTTATTCAATTCATACATAATAATATTACTTGTAGGTACATAGCAATGTTGGAAAATGTCAAGGAGTTACTGTTCTTTTAGCATTTAGGCTTCTTTTGCCATTTATTTATTTATTTTGCTATCTTCAATCAGAAAGATATCTGTTGGATGTTAAGGTTAAACGAATGAACTTAAGTAATTTTTTCAGGCAAGTTTCAAACTTGCTCAGTTTTTTTGAACAATTGGCTATCAGGAATCTACATTACCTTGACCATAATTAGTCTTAATTTTTTCTTCCTTATTGAGGTTTAATTTATATATCATAAGACATACAGCGTTTATGTGTACAATTCAATACATGATGAATTTACTGACTTTTTATAACCATCCCAATACAGTTTTACATGAACCTAATATCATTTAGAAGGGTTTCTATTATATGTGCACTCTCGATTTTACCAGGCAACCATTAATTTTTTTCTATAGTTTTTTTTTTTCAGAATCTTTGATATAAATGCTTTCTTCTCTTAACTGTACTATTTTTGGTTTTCTTATATAGGGTCTCACTGCATTTCCCAGTGGCTACTTTATAGCCAGACCAAGATAGGATTACTGGTGTGAGCCACCACACCTGCCCCACTTTATATTAATGTCTTCATTATAAGTGAAATATATGTATACATATACATATGTGTGTGTGTATATATATATATATCATTTTGTTTACCCCTTCACCATTTGATAGAAATTGAGTTGTTTTCTACTTGTGAGGTTTTGTGAATAATGGTACTATGATTATTTGTATTCAAGATTCCTGTATAGGCAAATGCCTTATTACATCAATGTAAAACACAAGGAGGGAGGGAGATGGTGATTTTGTTTTAATAGAATTACATAATTATTTGCAAGTAGACACAGAGGAGGAGAGAAAGATCATGCCAGGGTCTCTTGACACTATAAGTAAACTCCAGATGGCATGTTCAACTATGTGTATCTGGCTTTACATGGTAACTGTGGAATCAAACCCAAGCTCGTAGACTTTGCAAGCAATTGCCTTTACCCACTGAACCATTTCCCCAGCCTAAGGTCAGTTTTTTTTTAATTTTTTAATATTTTATTTATTCATTTTCAAGCAGAGAGAGGGGGGGAGGGAGGGAGGGAGGGAGAGAGAGAGAGAGAGAGAGAGAGAGAGAGAGAGAGAGAGAGAGAGAGAGACCCCGACCCTGGCTTATGTGGGTACTAGGGAATTGAACCCAGGGCCTTGGGCACTGGAGGCAAGTGCCTTAACCACTGAGCCATTTCTCCAGCCCTAAGGTCTGTTTTGTTTTGTGAAATATGTTTCTGATAGGAATGGTGGTACGCACATGTAATTCCAGCCATCAGGAGGCTGTAGCATAAGACTGTGGCTGGTAGAGGCTGACACCCACAAATTGTCCTCTGACCTCCACAGTGACACATGTGTGTCTGTGCTCACATACTTGAACACAGACACATACACACAAATATTTTTTAAAAGTAATGACAAACATTTCTGATTTTTGGCAATTTTTCTTTTAGTGTCCTTGAAGTTGAAAAGTCTCTGGTATTAGCTGAAAAGGGCAGCCCAGATGACAAGGATAATGAGGTTGAACTGTTAAGCGCTGGGAAAAATTTCCGTATCCTAGCAACAATGAACCCTGGGGGCGACTTTGGCAAAAAAGAGGTAAAACTATGCTTCCTAAAGAGTACTTTATTTCTAGTTTTTGTAATTACAAAGTATGTAGTACTACATTTGGAATTGTATGTTGGATGGCAACTGAGTAATTAGGTACAACTCCATCAACAGAGGGCTGTGAAGATAGCTATGTGGTGAGAGATGTGAAACCAGATACTGCAGTTCCGATCTTTAGCAGCCATGCAAAGTAGCACACAGTTCTGTAATCCCGGGGCGCCTACAGAAATGGAAGGCTCAGTCAGAAAGTTACAGAAGCTCCTGGGCCAACCTGTGTGGCCTTCCTATCAGCAAACAAGACAGAAGTTGTCTCAAATAAGGTGCAAGGAGAATATCTACACTGTAAAGTTGTCTTCTGATCCCCACACATGTACCATGCTGGCCCATACACACACAAATAAGATTTTAAATGTTTTAAAAACATCCATCAAAGATATTTTGCAATCATTACATTGGAAAATCTTAAATACATTTCTGTGTTTGGTTAATATGTAACTATTAAGTTATATTATTAACTTCAGTGCTATTACTACACATGCTCTCAAGCTCTGCATGAAACTACTTATTCTAGTTTTGTGTATAGTAAGACTTGGAGAAGTTGTATTTAAATTCAAGCTTTGCTTTTATAATCTCTTTCCGTGTTCTCCCTCTCTCTATCTCTTCATCTGTGTGTGTGTGTGTGTGTATGTGTGTGTGTGTGTCTGTCTGTCTGTGTATGTGTGTACGTGCACACATACTTTTGATTCAAGGTCTCACAGATTACCTTTGAACTCATGAAGATACTCCTGCCTTAGCTTCCCAAGTCCTAGGACTTGCAAGCATACAATACCTCACTTAGTAGAATCTTAGCTTTATGAGTGATTTCAGAACATAATAATGTTGCATTCCTGTAATTCTACTACTGGGAAGGCAGAGCCAGGAGAACTGCTACTTGGACAAAGCCAGCTTGGGATATGACAAGATTCTGTCTCAAAAATACAAAAGCAAAGGACATAGCTGCTTTGAGTATTTTAGGTATAATGTATCTCTTCTGTTTATGGATTATGTGCATCACTATCAGATTATTGGTAAAATTCTATCTGTTCAGAAGGTTGTGTTCAGAAATATCTAGGAACCAACACCCCTGGGCTTTCAACAGACTATGAAACCTTTCAGTGGGGAAGGCAACATTTTCTATCAGGTCCCAGTCTGCTAAGGTTATTGTGATAGGTCAGGGATGATGAAAAAGGGATTAATCTTGCTAATGACTCTGATAACTTGCTGGGTACCGAAAGTGTGAACATGGTATCTTTTCCGTTTAGCTTTTTTTTTTTTTTAAATTTATTGTCCGTAATGAGTTACAACATTTAGTGGGCAAACAATGAGTTGTTATCCCCAATTCCCCGCTGCCCTCCCCTTCCCCCCCTCCACTGGAGAACCTCCTCCATGGGTTGTCTGGATCAGTCCTCCGTTTAGCTTTTGAAGGAAGAATTTATGCATTAAAAATCCGATTTCAGCCAGGTGTGATGGTGAATGGCATAGTCCCAGCACTTAGGAGGCACCTGTAGGAGGGTTGCTGTGAGTTCAAGGCAACCCTGAGACTACATATTGAATTCCAATTCAGCCTGGGCTAGATCAAGACCTACCTCAAAAAAACAAAACAACAACAACAACAAAAACCTGATTTCAAAGTTGTTTACATTAACTTGCTTGTCAGGCTTTCTTTTCAATGACCTAAGGAAAACCTATCTTTTAGTTTTTTGTATCCTATAGAACAAGGTAAGATCCTAAACACCAGAGCCACTGATCATCTCAGGTGGTGATAAGAAAGAGTCACACACTCACAAATCGACTAGGTCTTCTATGAACTCCTGCTGAGTACAGGAATTATTTCTGATCCTCCTACAGTAGATCAAACAATGACCAAGAAAAAAGAAATGGATGCCAGTCATGGTGATTCATGCCTTCAGTTCCTATACTCGGGAGTCAAGGTCGGAGGATCACTTAGTTCAAGACCACCCTGAGACTACATAGTGAATTTCAGGTCTGCCTAGGCTAGAGTAAGACCATCACGAAAAAAAAACAAAAAATAAACAGAAATTGATGACAAACTAATGATTATATGTCTGTGGCTCTGCAAACCTTTTTGACCAGAAGTTTACTGAGTTTGGGCAGGGAAAGTAGAATGCAAATTATTAGTTAAGGCTGGAAGACTGGAAGAGATAAATGAGACTGTTATTCCAGAGGTGAGACACATGCATCCTTACAAATTCACTCGTTTTGAGCCACATAAATGAAGCGTTTTCCCTTCTACTCCAGACAGCCCTTCTCTATGGGAAGATGGCTGCTTGTGTAAACATAAAGGTAAAAGGAAAAACTTGCTTAAGGTAAAGAGTGCACATTTGTCTGGTACTGGTGTTCCAATATTTGTACCACTTTACTTTTGGGGGCTTTGTGCTCTGTAACATATCATTGCCAAATGGGGATGCTGTGGAGATGATTGAAGAGCCAGGAACAAGTAGGCCTTCAGTAACCTATATCTACTAGCCCAGGTGATAAAAGCATTTTGTATTTATGAATTCACTGCTAAGTTTCTTTCAAAGAATTCATTTTATAGCTTCACAGGTTTTAAATTAATTAGAATTTGTGTTTCTACAGCTATCTCCTGCCTTAAGAAACCGGTTTACAGAAATATGGTGCCCTCAAAGCACAAAGCATGAAGATTTAATTCAAATAATATATCAAAATCTTAATCCGGCATTATTTCTGAGAAGAGAAGGCCATAAAGGTGAGTTTTTCATATGGTGGTATTTACATTAGAGATATATGTGTTTTTAGAGTGAGGGTTCCATTATGGTAAATTATCTTATGTTTATTTGGTGTTTTATAAGGATTAGAGACTGAACTAAGAATTAAATGGACCTGTGGAAAATGGCTTTGTTTGGTGTATGTATATTTATTGTAGACATCTAGTGGGCTGTTAGGAGCCTAGGAATGGTTACAATGCTAGATATGTGGGGGTGTGGGTTTTTTTTTTTTTTACTCCATTTTCCTCTTTTTCAAAACATAAGGATACTTGATTTCTGTCTTTTTTTTTTTTTGAATTTGTATTTATTTGTAAGCAGAGATAGTCAGAGAAAGACTGGGAGGGTGGAGGGAAGGTGGGAGAGGGAGAATGAGATGAACACACCTGAGCCTCCAGCTGCTGCAAACGAACTCCAAACACGTGGCACTTTGTGCATCTAGCTTTACATGAGTACTGGGGACTCTAACCTGGATCATTAGCTTTGCTAGCAAGTGCCTTAAGCATGGAGACTTCTCTAGCCCACGGACCCTAATTTCTTTGGGATTATGGTTCATGGATATGATCAATTTGTTTTTCTTTTTTAAAAAAATATTTTTAAATATTTTTGTTTATTTCCAAGCAGAGACACATAGAAGAGAGACAGACAGAAAAAATAGGTGTGCAAGTGTAGCAGGGGATTAGAATTTAGATAATACCCAACAAAATTCCAATGCACCTCAGAACTTAAGGAGTACCTGAATTCTTGCCTATAAGTTAAAGAATTAAAATTATAGACCACCAGAAGATAAGGTATAGTGGGAGACTTTATTTAAAGGAAAATGAGAAGTTACAGAGATCTCCAGCAACCAGTGTGGAGAGAACATGTGGGAGAGATTTTAGCAAAATCTATACTGTTCAACTAAACAAGCATGAAAAGAAAAGATCATTAGAAGATATTTTTTTAAGATTTAGAGAGAATTTATTAAATTAAGAGAAAGAAAGTGGAGAAAGTAAAGATTTAAAGTAAAGGAGAGAGGTCCTGCAATAAGGGAGATGAGAGGGGATAAGCGCCCGCCTCCCCCCCATTTTTTGATTTTTTTTAAAAAATAAAGTATATATTTTATTTATTGAGAGAGAAAGAGAGAGAGAGACAGGGAGAGAGAAAGAGAGAGAGAAAGATAGAAAGAGAGAAAGAAAATGGGTACACCAGGGCCTCCAGCCACTGCAAATGAACTCCAGACATATGCGTCCTCTTGTGTATCTGGCTTTACATGGGCACTGGGGAATAGAACTCAGGTCCTTCTGAGATGCAGGCAAGCACTGTAACTGCTAAGCCATCTCTTCAGCCCTGATTATTATTATTATTATTTTATTTTTTATTTTACTTATTCATTTTCAAGCAGAGAGAGAGAGAGAGAGAGAGAGAGAGAGAGAGAGAGAGAGAGAGAGAGAGAGCGCGCACCAGGGCCACCACCTTGTGGGTCTGGTTTATGTGGGACCTGGGGAATTGAACCCGGGGCCTTGGGCACTGGAGGCAAGTGCCTTAACTGCTGAGCAATCTCTCCAGCCCTATTTTTTTTATTATTAATCTAGTTTTTTGCATTCTTTGTATATCTTGATATTAATCCTTTGTCAGATGTATAGCTGGCAAAGGTTTCCTGCAATTCTGTTGGTTTCCTCTTTGCTCTGTTTACAGGGCCCTTTGCTATGCAAAAGCTTTTTCATTTCATGAGTTCCTAATGGTTGATTAACAGTATTATTTCTTGAGCAACTAGGGTATATTGAGAAACTCGTTGCCTATGCCAATATGTTGAAGTGTTTCCCCTACTTTTTCCTCTAGTAGTTTCAGAGTTTCAGGTCTAATATTAAGGTTTTTGATCTTCTTAGACACGATTCTAGTGCATTGAGAGAGATAAGGATCTATTTCATCTTTTTACATATAGAGATCCAATTTTCCCAGCATCATTTGTTAAAGAGGCTGGTTTTTCTCCAATTAATATTTTCACCATTTTAGTAAAAAAATCAGATGGCTGTAACTGTCTGGGTTTGCAATTGGGTCCTCTATTCTTTTCCATTGATCTACATGTCTGTTTTTGTTCCAGGACCATGCTTGTTTTGATCTTTTGCTTTGTAATATATCTTAAAATCATGTATGGTGATACTGTCAGCCTTGGTTTTTTTGCTCAGTATTGTTTTTGATTATTCAAGGTTTTCGTGCTTCAAATAAATTTTAGGGTTGTTTTTTCTATTTTCCCCATGTGTCTGGAAGATTCCATTGTAAGCAGTCCTGCTCTTCCTATGGCTCTTACATGCACATTCTTTCTGCCACCTCTTCTGCAATGGACCTTGGAGGGTGTGACAGAAAGAATGCTGATGAAATTTTGATGGGGATTGCATTAAATGTCTAGATTGCTTTTGGCAAGATTGACATTTTCACTAAATTGATTCTTCTTTTTTTTATTTTTTTAAAAAATTTATCGTCCATAATGAGTTAAAACATTTAGTGGGCAAACAATGAGTTGTTATCCCCAATTCCCCGCTGCCCTCCCCTCCCCCCTCCACTGGATAACCTCCTCCATGGGTCGTCTGGATCAGTCCTTGTGACAGGGGACCATGGATAGCCTAGTATTCAGCCAGGTTCTACTGGCCATGCCTCTGGATAATCTCCTCCACCACGGCTCTTACAATCTTTCCGCCCCCACTTCCGCATAGTTCCCTGAGTTGTGGTGGATGAGTATTAAGGCTGCTTTAAGGTTGGGAGCTTAGGGGTCTTTGTGTCGAAATCATTGGTTTCTGTCTCACTGGCTTATCCTGTGTTGATTTAATGGCTGTGGGCCCCTTGTTCATCCCGTCATTCTCTGCGGGGTTCCATTTGGATCCTCCACGATATGACTGTGGTGGGTCCTCTCGTCAGAATCTCAGCTATCGGCCTACGGTCGGTTGGTAGGGTTAGATGGGCCCCAGTCTCTCGCTGCATCCTGAAAAATACAAACACAATCTCCATCGGAGAGTGAGATCAGTGTAGGTTAACAAATATACACAATTCTGGATTACCTAGATTCTATTTTTAGTAGTCTCCCTGTCACTCGCTCCCATAGTGCATCTTGTTTTGGGAGCCCATAAGTACGGGATCCGGTGCCTATCGCCCTGAATCCCTAGTTCCAAACAAGGTGTCCCTCTCACTGAGTGGAAAATTGGTCAAATTTGAAAGCTGTTGATTGTCTCCCCCAGACCCAGGCTCCTCCATTACACCAAGTGCTCCTTTGATGGTTCGCTGTTCCCACCCAGTAGGAGGTGTGGTCAGCCTACTCGTGGCCTCAGATTGTGTTTCGTGTCAATCGCCTCTGTTTACTCCAGCTGTTGTTGATCAG